>OMOU01042407.1:0-16469 GCA_900312585.1 Malacocephalus occidentalis
TGTGTCCTACAAATACCAAACTATCAGATAAGACGTCCGGAAAAATGTATTCCAACAGAGAGCACTTGGAACTGCTGCATACACACAGAATAAACAAACACTAAACTCAAATCTCAAATGTTTAATGTTGGCAGTGTATGAGGAAAAACATCTTCAGGTTCTGTCCCAAGATTACAAAACCAAAAACCCAGATGGTATCCATCTAGTGTCATGTAAAATGCATTTGGGTCATGCCAGAGGTGTGCTCTGTGCAATGTGCCGGCCTCAAGAGGGTCTGCTACGACAGACAACCAGCAAGCTTACTGGATCAGCTGTTTCTTTAGCACTGCAATGTCAGCCAGGATATGTGTGTGTGTGTGTGTGTGTGTGTGTGTGTGTGTGTGTCCGATTTCCATCAAAGTAATCCGTAAATAAATCATCTTCTCTATTATGGCCATGAACAATGGTCATCACATAATAATCAATCCGGGCCATCTGTGCAGTCAAAGCAGAAGAGCGAACCACAGATACTGTAGCGTGCCCATATTAGATACTGTAGTGGCTTTACCAGAATAACTGTACCATAATAACCTTTTGTCTGTCTGTCTCCACAGACCCTTCATGTTGCCAGCATGCCTCTGAGCACTCAGTATGCAGAGAAGCATGTGACCAGGTAAAAACCCACCCCCTTTGCACACACACACATACACAGATGCACGCATGCACAAATGCATACAAACACACAACATTCCAACTGAGCAGGCTTTTGGGTTTTTTTGGTTTTTCTTGAAGACGTGCGTAACATTTTTGAAGTGATGTTCCCTACATGGTACAGTCCGGTACGGTCGCCCGGAGCCGTGTACGGTGTTTCCACTGCCAGGCTATAGTCTCACAAATTGGATTAATCAAATTGCATTTTGATTAAAATGTAAAGTCTGATGGTTTCTTCGAACAATCATGTAGCTGGAGGCGAGGATCTGTAAACGAGGATCTCTCCGGGAGAAGCCTGCTACAGTGCAGTAGAACCGCTGGATCGGAGATTATTGCAAGACAGACTTGTGAACGTCCAAATAATCCAATCCAACATTAGGGAAAACAATCCGATTTTCAATTAAATTCAAACTTGAATGGCCACAAGGCCAAGGATGGTGGGCCGTCCTTGTGGTAGATCAGATCGAAAGAAAACCCAACACAGACAGAGACATGGCAACGCATGTAGCTACACAGTATAAGGTGCAGCACATATCGTATGGGAATATAGTGTCTGTATTGCAGTGGGGAAAAGGCTGCTTTTGAAGCAGGACGTTGGATGGAGACGGACTAGTGTATCCTGGAGGGCAGCGGGTGGAGGCGGAGGTGAGCAGGGTGGGTGGAGTCCAGGGTGATTGTCTTTGCCCGGGTGGCAGTGTGCTTGAGGTGGAGTGATTTTATCGATTGGCGGGCTGGCCGAGCCGTTGTACCAGACTGTGATGGAGGATGTGCGAATGCTCTCAGTGATGGCTTTATTGAGATGGTGGAGGAGATCATTTTGAATCTCTACATTGTTAGAAAGTATATTGATCGTATTTGCCTAACCTCGGCTCCACTAGTCCAACTATGTTACATAGAACTTCTGGGGGGGAGATGCTATGATTCTAGCTCACTTTGACACATTTTTACTGTCTCAATCCACGGAGCTTGTGCTCCAGTGCTCTGAATAACACGAGCTCCAGCAGGCTGCAGTTCACTTACTGGCCAAAGGGGTCGGTAATGAGAAGGAGTTTCTGATTTTTTTCGTGGTCGTGCACAGATCAATGCAGGGGCTCACCAGGGCTGAAACCAGGGGCTCCCTCTCACAGTTTCCCCACAGTTGCCCCCCCCTCCTCAAACCTGTTAAACCAATTCCTGATAATTTGTTGGTTGGTTGTTCAATGCACCCAAGTTCTGTGGACCCCGAACTTGAAAAATGAAATGAATGCTCAGTCTACTTCAAGCCAGCTGTTGTCAGATGCTAGCCTTACGATGGTGAGCTGTTGTTGAATACTCTTTTGAGAATGGGAGAGATTCTGCTGACCAAAGCAACAAGACACCAATACTCTTAAATGTTTAAACCTACCAAAAACATTTTTGGGTACGTTTTATAAATCAACAAAGTACATTTGACTCAAAACATTGAGATAAAGAAACAGACTGAGATGGGGCTAGAGTGGGAGACAGAGACAGAGAGAGAGATGGGGGTGGGAGAGAGAGGGGTGGAGGGAGAGAAGAAGAGAAAGAAGGAGAGAGAGAGAAGAGAGAGAGAAGGAGAGAGAGGAGGGCTCAAACTCGATCCCACCAAAGCACCTGCTGCTGAGGAGGACCGAAAGATTGTGTGTGTGTGTGTCTGTGTGTGTGTGAGTGTGTGAGAGGTGGTGGCGGGGGGGGGATTGTGTAGTCGAAGGAGAATGAGAGGTCATTAGCAGCCCTTGGAAGTGTGGCGCGGCTGTGTGTGTGTGTCTGTGTGTGTGGACTAACGCACGCACACATGCACACAGTCGCACAATTTGTAATAGTCGATCCAAAGTTCTGCTTCGATGAAGCTTCCGTTTCTTCAAGACAAAGTAAGGATATCATTAGCCACGCGATGCCACTGCTTTGACCTGAGAGGAAGCGACAGAGAGAGACCACCTTCCCAGAGCTCCGTCCTTTGGAGTTTGTCCTTGGACTGCTGCCAAGGAAGCTCTCACTTTGCTTCCACAAGCAATCAAAGAAAGCAAAGAAATATCTTCTTCTTTTTTTCACGTATAATGAATTTCATGTCTTCGTATTTCGTTTGATCTATATTTATATTCTTTCTGATTGCGTATCTTACGTTGTTGTCTAAATGTTGTTATTGCTTTGTTTTTGTTGGTTTGGCCCGCCGTGTGGTGGCGGTGGAGCAGGGCGGGGGTGAAGGATTTATTGGAGGAGTTGCTGAATCAAAAGCATCATCTGTACCCCACACGCGCACACGCACACACGCACAAAGAAACAGAATTGACCCGATTAGAACCACATTATGTTTTCCTCCAACCTGAACCTGCAGTCTCGTTCATCTCCTATGCCTCATGTAGCCTCTCTGGGCTTCCTGGTGCCTGCACACTCGGTGCCTGCACACTCGGTGCCTGCACACTCGGTGCCTGCACACTCGGTGCCTGCACACTCGGTGCTTGCACACTCGGTGCTTGCACACTCGGTGCTTGCACACTCGGTGCCTGCACACTCGGTGCCTGCACACTCGGTGCCTGCACACTCAGTGCCTGCACACTCGGTGCCTGCACACTCAGCCAAAAAGGGGTTGACATCTCGATGTGTGAATCCTCCAATAAGCTTCACCAGGTCTTGCATAGACGTGTGCGTGGAGGAGGGGGTTGGCTGGGGTGGGGTGACCAGTGTCCTGAAGGCTGAACAGTGTGGCCCTGGGGATTGGTGTGGAGGCCTCTCTCACCCTCAAGGCCTGGCCTGAGAAGAGTGATGAGTGACAGGATTGGTTGAACCAATGGTGTGCAAAGATAGTCGGGCTGAGCGACATGGCAAAAAAGAAAAGTCATATTGTAATTATTTTGACAGATACAGCGATTGGGATATCATTCGCTATTAGTGGGAACGATCATTGTTGCATCACAGTTTATTTTATGACATTTGTTGGGGTCTGTGCCAAACAAGCATGTCTTACATCTGGAGAGAAAAAAAAGGGCATCTCCTGCAGCACTGCATCAGTATTGATACTGATGTTATACATTTACATATATTTACACATTTTAAGCTTCTAGAAAAGCTCCTACGATTTGGATCTTTGCACTTGAGATGCCGATGATATTTAGCGATAGTTGTTGTAAACAGACGTTCTTGTGCTTGGTGATGGATTTCTGGGTTTACATGAAGATGGTGTCCGAAAATGGTGGAACGGCGATTGGAAGTGTATGAGCCTGCAAGCGAAGAATGCTGTGAGAGATGGGTAGAGAAGAAGAGTTTAAATACAGGTTGCTATTGGTTGGTGGATTATTCTTGTTGCATATAATGTTGCAACCAGAAGTGTCATATAGAACTGTATATCAACACACAAGTATGACATTGATATTGCCTTCTCAAGCTCAAATGTAAAATAGTAACTCGGCTATCTCCTAGTGTGTTCGTTACTGAGTGCGTGAAGTTGTAAATCTATCTCCAAAATATTTTAATGTCTTGACACTTCAGCCAGACTGTTGGCAGTACATATATACTCCCAGGCTCCCACTCTCACTGTGTGTGCGTGTGTGTGTGTGCGTGCAAAACACACAAAATTCTCTGTGGAGCTATCTATTTTCCCATGGCATACAGATATGATAGCGGTTAGCCTGAGGAGCCATGAATTCACCCCTGTGCGCTAACTCACGTACCTTTTAGATACCTTTTAGCATCTACCATACAGAATAATTTAAAACTAGTTTTTAAAGTTTAAAAGTTATTTTCATGTTGATTCATTTTCAGGACATACAAATAACTCACTATGCAGATTCGTTTTGAGGCTTCTGCAATGTTTGTCACCATGTGTATGGGCTTTTTCCAAGACTTTGATTAAATTGAGCTCACCAAAAGTGTTAATGAATATTGCCATGCTAAAATTCTTTGAACCTAAAATTACACATAGCCCTTACTATTGTCATGTCACTGAATATTTCCCTGTCTTGCAGCTCGGGACGATAAAGAGTGAGTCCCGTTTAAAGCATCTCCTGGTGAGGCTCCCCAGCTACTGCCCAGAGTCAATGGTGAGTTTCAGACAGGTAGCAATACTTGACTTCAAACAGGATACAACAATTCTGGACAACTAGAGGGCAGAATGGCATTCATATAATTCAAGGGACGGCACAAGCACAGCATAAGAATTGTACAAAATTGGTATGCGTCAATCTGGTCCAAAAAAATGTTGTGCTATGTAAAATAGGGCCCTTTGAAATGTGATATTTCAAAGGGCCCTATTTTACCACTAGGTGTGAGTGTGATTAGGCATTACACGCCATTTCAAATTGGTCATGTGACTAAAATTGGCATTGTGACAAAGTGACATCACAAGAGGGAGTGTCCACCTAGATGCATGATGACCACATCAGTTTACTCGCCTCCCCAGTGGACTGTACCAACTGGTAGGCTTATCTATCCATCATACAGGGTGACGCTCCCACTTGTGATGTCACTATGACAATTTTAGTTACATGACAATTTTGAAACGGCTTGTACTGGCTAATCACATGGTGATACAAAAGGTGCCCTTTAAACAAATAACAAATAACATCACTCTGGTTGCTTTTTACTCAGAATTGTGTGAATGTGTAATCATAAGGCATAAATAATCAATCATCATTTTTGATAGCAAGTCATCTTCAAAGTGCAGAATTGTTGGTGTATTAGAAAGTATTACAAAGATATTGTACCACATCTACCTCATCTACCATAACTACCTATTGCCATAATTTATTGGAAAATCCATATATATCTACACACACTCACCGGCCACTTTATTAGGTACACCTGTCCAACTGCTCGTTAATGCTAAACAGCCAATCACATGACAGCAACCCAATGCATTGAGGCATGTAGACATGGTCAAGACGATTCGTTGCAGTTCAAACCGAGCATCAGAATGGGGAAGAAAGGTGATTTAAGTTACTTTGAACGTGGCATGGTTGGTGGTGCCAGACAGTCTGGTCTGAGTATTTCAGAAACTACTGATCGACTGGGATTTTCACGCACAACCATCTCTAGGGTTGACAGAGAATGGTCCGAAAAAGAGAAAATATCCAGTGAGCGGCAGTTCTATGGGGGAAAATGCCTTGTTGATGCCAGAGGTCAGAGGAGTATGGCCAGACTGGTTCAAGCTGATAGAAAAGCAACAGTAACTCAAATAACCACTCTTAACAACCGAGGTATGCAGGAGAGCATCTCTGAACACACAACACATCAAACCTTGAGGCAGATGGGCTACAGCAGCAGAAGACTACACCGGGTGCCACTCCTGTCAGCTCAGAACAGAAAACTGAGGCTACTATTTGCACAGGCTCACCAAAATTGGACAATCGAAGATTGGAAAAACGCTGCCTGGTCTGATGAGTCTTGATTTCTGCTGCGACATTCAGATGGTCGGGTCAGAATTTGGCGTCTACAGCATGAAAGCATGGATCCATCCTGCCTTATATCAACGGTTCAGGCACACTTTGGGCCCCTTAGTTCAAATTGAGCATTGTTTAAACGCCACAGCCTACTTGAGTATTGTTGCTGACCATGTCCATCCCTTTATGACCACAGTGCACCCATCTTCTGATGGCTACTTCCAGCAGGATGACGTGCCATGTCACAAAGCTCTAATCATCTCAGACTGGTTTCTTGAACATGGCAATGAGTTCACTGTACTCAGATGGCCTCCACAGTCACCAGATCTCAATCCAATAGAGCACCTTTGGGATGTGGTGGAACGGGTGATGCTATCATGTCAACATGGACCAGACTCTCTGAGGAATGGCACTTTGTTGAATCTACGCCACGAAGGATTAAGGCAGTTCTAAATCCCGGTACTAGCAACTTATACCTCATAATGTGTCCGGTGAGTCTATATTATACAGTATATGTATACACAGTGTATTGCTCAGTGTTTGTATTTTACCCATTCAAGTGTACAAATCGGAAGCCTTTAGCAAAACCTCCTGTAGCCAAACAAACGTACCATTGATGGAGGCTTCTACTTCCCAGAATGACGTCGCAGCAGACCACAGATATCCAGCCGCATGCACACATGCATCCGCACACACTCTGGTTTGCACCCCTCACCCATTCTAATTACAAAGGAGGCTGTTGTGATTTAGTGATCCATTATCCAGGCACACTACTAATTAAAGTGGGCTTTTAAAGACGTGCGCCAAATGTATGCATGTGTCTTGGTCTCGTTTGATATTTTGGTGTGTGTGTGTGTATCACATGCATATATATATATATATATATATATACTGTATATATATATATGTACGTACAGAGGAGGTTGGTGCACGTACACATACATACACACACTCACACACACACATAGGTGTAAATGTGCTCCTCGATCCTACCGCATGTTGGAGGATGTGTGCCTTGGCTGTGGATCAGTGTGTCTCGAAGATATGTCTGGAACTTGGCACAGGTTTAAAGTCCCTGCTAATCTAAAACATTATCTTCCCTGTTCTGTTCTGGCCACGTCGACTCGCCTTCATCACAAATCATGTTAGGAGGAACTCGTGTAAAACTGCAGTTTTCTTTGGTCGGCGCTGTTAAAAGATCGCAGGAAACCTTTCTTCCCCGGCCAAGCCAAACAGGCATCTTCACAGTCTAACCTGGGATGGATTAGACGTGGCTCTGGCTCTGCTGGGATCTGATTGGTTCTTTGGTTGGGCTTGTTTCTCTGGGTGCCCGTCTTCCTGGAGCAGCCCGTCTGTCTTGGTGCGTCTGCAGGCTGCAGCGCGCGGGGACATATCTCCCATTGCTTTTTAAAATGGCTGATTTTGTGTCAAAGTGTTATTTATTACTCGTGTTTTGAAGCCAAGAAATAAGCGAGAATGCTTTGAGAAAGATTCATTTGTTTATTATGTTTAATAAATTACGTCATAATATTTCAAACTTCAAAGCCTCCCTATTGATTCTAAAATGAGCCAAGAACGTTGCAGCGTTTTGCAATTTGATTCTCGCCGTAATCATCTCCTGTGACCTCATACCGATCCCTCCATTACATTGCCTAAAATTGCATATTTTGCAGACCATTTAAATCATTATTTTTTCATCTGAGCAATTATGTCCCTGCCACTTTTCAACACAAAGTGACGGCCTTGAGATACCGTTTGTGATATTTGGTGTGTTTGATATCCGTTCAAATCCCTTTGCTGGTTATCTTGGTCATTTTCCATCTATTCTCATTCTGTAGTGGGAGGAAGAGGAAGTACAGAATCCAGAGGCAGAAAGCAGTCGCTTCAAAAAGGCTTTCATATAAAACACAAAAACAAAACGTACAGCCATGTAACTCCAAAACAGGAAACGGAATACAGGAACTGAGGAACTTGGGAATTGGTAAAACCCACAAAGAGACACAACATAGACAAGGAACCGACCAGGGAACAAAGGAGCTGATTGATATGAGGATGCTGATGAGGGATACGAGGTGCAGGTGGGGAGACAAACAGGAAAGCACAGATGAGGGGGATTGAAGAATTAAGTATTTTCAAAGTCTGAGGACATCTGGTGGACAGGTGGGGAATGACAACTCACTACACAATCGGGGAACCACACAAACACACAGAGACAGGGGACAGAGACAGGGGACTGGGGCGTGGCCATGACATATTGACACAACAACACAACAAGTCTGTTTACGTGTGTAAGTCCCAGATGGTCTGGCCGAACGCGCCAGTTCTTGTATATCTGGTATTTATCGTGCTCGGTTTGCTATTTGGCTGGAGAATATTGGGGAATATTGTTTGATGATGGAATCATAAACCCTACCACTAGTCTTTCCCAAAACACCAATCAACCAATTTGAAAATGACCCAACCGCATGTTGTGACATCCACTTAGCAGCGTTGCGTTGCTTTTTAATTGTTCTCACATGGAGATGGGAGACAGCAACTACACAAAGTGAACAATAAAAATAAAATGGCAGTAAGTCTTAGCTCGCTGTCATGAAGCATGGTTAGGTTAGCATGTGCACAGTGCCTTCAAAGTCAGTGGTTCTCAAATAGGGGTATTCATGTACCCCCGAGGGGTACTTTATAGGATTGCAGGGAGTACTTGGAAAATGTAAATATGAACTCTCAAGTTCTGGGAAGTATACACCAAATAATATGCACATCCATTATTCATATTCATATTAAAATGTTCCTCTCCCAAAAATGTTTTGTGGTGGTGGAGGGGGTACATTAGGAGTACCCCTTCCACCACCCTTAATAGTTTGGGAACTACTGGTTCAAGTCACAAAATGTCCGGATCATGCTGCTTATTCTGTCTCTTCTTTGCCATTTTGTCATCTAGAATGAACTGTGGACCTGCGTCAACTCCACTCTTCCTGGTAAGCAAATGAGCACACCGGCATGTCAATCACCGCCACAGACGTGTCACTTTGTCACGGGTCAACATGCTAGTCTTCGGCTCTTACACATTAGCACACTGACAACAGGGTGCTAAACACTCACATCAGATGCCGTAGCGATGGCTGATCACCGCCGTGTGTTTGTCTTTGGTTGCAGGAGTGTCCCGGAAGTCAGAGGGCTGGGTGGGGCTGGGCTGCTGCGAGCTGGCCATCTCTGCCGAGTGTCGGAGGGAATGCAAGCAGGTGACGCGTCCTCAGTGCCTCATTAGAGCAGTGTTTGGCAGGTGGAGCCCCTAGAGGTACTGTGAAGGACTGCAGAGGGTACAAACAATTGTCAAAAAATTCCACCTTAAGAAAATGAATAAATACCCAATTTAGTCAATCTGAAAAGTAACGTAGTTTGGACACATTTGGTAAATCTGTCCACTAAGTAAGTCCATTAGTACAATAAGAACTATTAGATATATAACACTCCAGGACGTGGTTGTTGTGAATCCAACCTGTCTGCTGAGGTAATATGTGTCATCATGCTGTTACACACAGCTCAAGGTAGACATGTATACAGTGTGTATGTGTATGTGTATACAATGTACAGCATCCTCATCATGAGTCCTCTGTCTTTTTCAAACCCATAGGCAGCGTCCAAAAATGACATCACAAAAATATGCAAGAAAGATTCAGAGGTAAGTAAGATTGATCTATTTATCGAGCTATCTGTTTATCTGTCTGTCTGCCTCTCTCGCTCTCGCTCTCCATTTGTCTCACTTTTCATTTGTATTTGTTCTTCTCTCTTTCTACTCAATCCTACATGAATAAACATAACTTTAGTGAGTAGTAATCATACATCATAACTGCATTTGAATTGTATTTCACCAGAAACCTCTGTACAGCTGCATCACAAAAAACGAAAGTAAGTCATAACTGAGCTTCCTTCTCGCTACAATCAGCTACAGACCTTGACTTCTTTTACCAAAACAGTGTGCATGTTCAAGCGTGTGTGCATGTGTGTGTGTGTGCGCGCACTGCGAGTGTGCATGCTTGATCTCTGATCATCCCCCCCATCAATCTGCACTGTATTCTGTTGTGTGTGTGAATGGGTCCGTGTTTGTGTGTTAACGGTGAAACCCGGCTGGCTCCCTGCCTCCCCAGTGGGCTCCACATGCTGCGGCTATGCGGGCCGACACACCACCTGCCGGGAGTACTGCCAGGCCATCTTCCGGACGGACTCCTCGCCCACCGTGTCGCAGATCAACGCCGTCAAGGACTACTGCCAGAGCCACAGCGCCCAGCTCATCGGCTGTGTGGGAGACTACACCAAGTCCTACCCTATACGCAGCCCCATAGACAGTAAGACTCCATGTTAGACCACCAATGGAGCCTGAATGTCTGGACTCATTCAGCTTGATCGTGTGGCTTGATCGATTCTCTTGCCGGATTTAGCCTGATTTTGTGGCCTGACTTAGCCTGCGTATTTGACCTGATTTAACCTAATTGTCTGGCCTCATTTACCATGTGGCTTTATTTAGCCTGATTGAATTCTGATTTAGCCTGATTGTGCAGCCTCATTTAGCGTGATTGTGTGTCCTGGTTAAGCAGCAGCAACAACAAGAACAGTGTGTGTGTATGCAACGCGTAGGCCTGTACTGCTGCGACCGTGCGGAGGACTCCCACTGCCAGGTGGCATGCCGACGCATCCTGCGCACCATGAGCACCGAGCACGAGATCATGGAGGGGCTGATCGAGGAGTGTGGCTCCCAGCCGCTGCCCCAGGACCCCCTGTGGCAGTGCTTCCTGGGGAGCGCCCAGCCGCCTGCTAAGCCCGACGAGGAGCCCCTGCCCCCGGCCAAGATGGACCGCGCCAAGCTGCACTGCTGCACCAAGGCCAACACCTCCCTCTGCAGGTACGCACCCCCGGCTATCAGCGGCAAAAGGTGATGGCCAATCACCTTGCAACTCGTTGCCACACAGGAAGTGGAGTGAGCCCCTCTGGGTGGCCAATTGACCTTCCTGAGTACTTTTGCTTGTCACAATTGTTCTTATGTGATGTTTTTTGTTTTTTTTGATTTCCTGTTTGCATTTTATTCTTTTATTATTTGTATTATTTATTAATATAATAACAATATTGGCGCTCACACACACACACACACACACTAACCTGCTCTCTGTCTCTCTCCCCCTCTTTCTCTCCCTCCCCCTCCCCTCTCTCTCCCCTCCATCTCTCTCTCTCTCTGTCGGCAGGGACATGTGTCAGAAGGTCAGCACCAATTGGGGCAGCCAGACGTGGCAGGAGTTTGACAAGCTGTGTGAGTACAACCACGTGGAGGCGGAGCTCATCTCCTGCCTGGCCGACGTGCGGGAGCCCTGCCAACTGGGCTGCAAGGACCTCGGCTACTGCACCAACTTCAACAACAGGTTATACACACACACACACACACACACACACACACATGCCCCCATGGAGTCAGATGTGTCTGTGGTGCTGTGGAGGCAGACCACACCTGAGTGTGTTGTGACTGCTGAGTGAATACGGTACGTTTGGTTTAGTACGGGTAGTAATGCACTTCCTTAGGTCCTCAGCAAGACACCCAGGAAGTGTGAAGGCCATCGGATGTACGGTTGTCGAGAAAGTCAAAGTCGAGACATAATTGCATACATACAGATTCCCATTCCACTTACAGTGAGATTGCTTACTTACTAACCGGAGGTATAATACATGGTGGAGCATCAACATGGCCGGACTTCCTTTCTTGGAAATGTATGACTGCCTCAAACCTAATTTGCGATGTAAATGCTAAATAGATAGTATTTCTATTGCAATTTTATCCAAATCCCTTTACATTGCCTCACATTGACACAGTCATACACCCACGGCGATGTCAACCACGTGAGGCAACACCCGGCTCGTGGGGATCAGTTGGGGTTAGGGGTCTTCAGACTGTCCCGGTGAAACGGCGACCATACCCCCCGTAGCTGTGCCCGGGCTCCCTGCGCTCACAGCCTCGATGAATCCCTTCATTATTTTAGGGTTCAGTGGGTTCATTAGAGCAATGTTCTTCAAATTTCTCAAATTGGTACCTGTAGGGCTACTTTGATGATGGATTACAGGGGGCACTCGGAACATGTATATTGGTTACGAATAATTGTAAAATGTATCCACATTAACTAAATGAATGAATACAATTCAGTCAATCTGAAAAGTAACATAGTGATGCGTTTGGTAAATCCTTCCAATAAGAGCCTACCACTTTACCTTTAAAGGTTACTCGGCTGAAATATGTTGGAGAACCACTGCATTAGGGCAATATTGGGGAGGTTTCATTGTCAGTAAATCATTAATTGGTAATAATTTTAAAGGTGGTCGGTTACCATTTATCATGAGTCATTTGCTTTGAGTTATTGTTCTCAACACTGTATGATATTGCAACTGCAAAGCATCGTAACACTGCACATGAGATGATACGAGCAATATATTGTATAGTTAATGTGATTTAACCTCCGTGCTCAAACACAAAAAGTTGTCAGCTAGTGTTTACCGTCCTGATCAGAAGGTGCAGGCCAGAAATCCATCCCACCAGCCACCCATGATTATACTCATCAAGACTCAAATCATAGTCACCGCCCGAAAACGGAAGTTAGCAGTTGGTTAGGATTCGTTATCAGGTTGAATATAGAAACGTGTTAGAGGTTAAGCTGAGGATGTTGATGCACGCACGCACGCACGCACGCACATACACACGCACACACACACATACCCACCCACCCCCACACACACACACACGCACATGCACACACACACCAATACTTAGAGGTTGGCACTGTAAACAAAGCACCCACTCATTCACATATGCCAGGGCAGCAGTGGAACAGTGAAATCGCACTCTGTGCCGGACCTCCCCACCCCCTCAGCTCAAACCTACCAATTAAGTGACTCACATGAGACTAAACCCACCAATCAGACATCAAAGGCACTTCCTGGTAGACTTTGTAGCGAAATAACACAAACTTGGGGCTCAGCAATTCTGATATTCGTTGCTTTGTTTAACCAGAGATGTTTTTATTCTTTTATGCTTGAAAGTTATGTGGAGAAAACTAAATGTGTGATCATTCTTTTGACTGGCAAAACATTTGATACAAACCATTCACTTCAATAGACACAGAAAAACACATTTAAATTCATTTCTCAATTCATTTCTCAATTCAATTCATTTATTGCAAATTACAAGAAGTATAAGGTGTGTAAAATATGGAAGTAAAAATATCACATTCCTAAATTGGAAGGATTAAAAGATTTTCTTATAATTAAAGCTCCACTATGAAACATTTCCCTGCACATTTTATTGTTGTTATTGTTCAAAAGTATCCTATGTAAGTTACTAAATGTCTGTAGAATGAATGCAACCTCATTATAACCTGGCTTGATGATTCATAGGATGTTTTGCCCAAGAGGCGATACTCTCTGGTCCTGCTATAGACTCACTCAGGCCAGAGAGGCCGCCAGTACATTGTATCTCTTTTAACCTATTGTTGACCTATACTTTGACTACACTGAAACCTGATAGATTGATATGGAACTATATATACTGTATATATATATAGATATATATATATAACTATAAGGAAATATACATACTTGTATCAACACCATGCTTTCCTAGCGCAGGCGGTAGGGGCAGTATGGGCTGTGATGGGGCAGTAGGGGCATCAGCAGCGACAACAATGGTGGAACATTTTGGAGACAAGCTTACACACCGTCTACGATGCTGCCCAGAACTAGCACAATGGCGGCATTTTTATTGTTTACATCAAGCGACTCCAGAAGTTCTGTCATCCAGTCTGAGTCTCTGAAAAGCACTTGTATGTCTGGTCCAATTGTGTAAAAGGACTACCTCCAGATCCTACGATCCTACTGCCTGTCCACATCCACAGAGTGAAAATGCTTCCCTTTTGCTGATTAAAATCAAGTAACGGTTGTAATAATTAAATGCGCTGATTATCCATCCATCCATCCATTCTCTTCCGCTTATCCGGGGCCGGGTCGCGGTGGCAGCAGGTTAAGCAGGGCGCTCTCCAGGCTTCCTTCTCCCCAGCAACACTCTCTAGATCCTCCTGGGCGATCCCGAGGCGTTCCCAGGCCAGATAAGACATATAATGCCTCCAGCAGATTCTGGGTCTGCCTTGGGGTCTCCTCCCAGTCAGACATTCCCGGAAAACTCTAAAGGGAGGTGCCCTGGAGGCATCCTGATAAGATGCCCGAAGTACCTCAGCTGACTCCTTTTGATGCAGAGGTGCAGCGGCTCTACTCTGTCTGAGCTCCTCACCTTAATTCTAAGGCTGAATCCAGCCACCCTCCGGAGGAAACTCATTTCGGCCGCTTGTATCCACGTTCTTGTTCTTTCGGTCACTACCCACAGCTCGTGGCCATAGGTGAGGGTTGGAACGTAGATGGACCGGTAAATCGACCGGTAAACCTTCTTCACCACAACGGACCAATACAGCGCCCGCATTACTGCAGATGCCGCACCAATCCGTCTGTCCATCTCCCGCTCCATTTTCCCCTCACTCATGAACAAGACCCCGAGATACTTGAACTCCTTCACTTGAGGCAGCAACTCACTCCCAACACGGAGGGAGCACTCCCAACGCGGAGGGAGCACTCCCAACGCGGAGGGAGCACTCCACCGATGTCTGGGAGAGAACCATGGCCTCAGACTTGGAGGTGCTGACTCTCATCGCGACCACTTCACATTTGACCGCAAACCACCCCAGTGCATGCTGGAGGTCACGGTCTGATGTAGCCAACAGAACTACATCGTCTGCAAAGAGCAGGGATGCAATTCTGAGGTCCCCAAACCGGACACTGTCTTCACCTCGGCTGCGCCTTGAGATTCTGTCCATGAAAATCACAAACAGAATCGGTGACAAGGGGCAACCTTGGCGGAGCCCAACACCCACTGAGAACGTGCTTGACTTTGTGCTAAGAATACGGACACAGCTCTCACTTCGTTTGTACAAGGACCGGCACGTACCAACCTAAGAACTTGTTGGTGGACACCAGCGGTGAAGGAAGCCGTCAGGCTGACGATGGAGGTTTTTCGGGCTTGGTTGGCCCAAGGGCCAACCTGAAACAGCAAAATCTGGGTGTGGGAGGAGTTCAGGGAGGCCATGGAGAAGGACTTTCCGTTGGTCTCAAGGAAGTTCTGGCAAATCGTTTACATTTTTACTTGCTCCATTCATAATATTGTACTTGTTTTTAAATGTAATTTTGTGTTTTTTGCAGGCCAACGGAGCTGTTCCGCAGCTGCAGTGTCCAATCAGACCAGGGGGCGATGAATGACATCAAGCTGTGGTCCAATGGGACGATCAAGATGCCCTTCATGAACATCCCCGTCCTGGACATCAGGAAGTGCCAGCCTGAGATGTGGAAGGCGGTGGCCTGCGCTCTGCAGATCAAGCCCTGTCACAGCAAGTCCCGGGGAAGCGTCATCTGCAAGTATGCACCCGTGTGCACCCTATCCTATGCTCTCCTCAACAACAAACCCCATTGTACAACATATCATACAGTCCATAGTTAGGCCCTGTGTTCACCAGATACGTTTTGTGCTGGCAGTGCCTATTTTGAATACAAAGCCTATGAAGTTCAGCATTGACGGCACCTCAGCTTTTCACTTTTTTGTCGCTTCGCTCTTAGCGCTTTCAGTTGAAATGGGTTAACGTGTTGGAACATTTACAAGCGATGCGCTCGTCGATGTCGCTTCTCTCTTGTCTGCCAATTGAAATCAAGGAGGGGGCGGGACATACGATATCTACATTGTCAGCACTCTGAAAATGAGGTGGTGGGCACTGCCACCGCAAAAAATTCTCAAATGGGGGTACGTGGTGGTCCGCTAGGGGTACGTTGAAGGATTGCAGGGGGCACTCAGAAAATGTCTAAAAACAGAAAGACCAACAGAAACACCAACATGTTGCCCATTGTCAGTCAGCCATCTAACCATCCCAATAATGTTTGAGGAAAGGCTGACAAAATATTTTCATGGGGGTAAAAAAAAAGAGAACCACTGAGTTAGCAGCCTTTCACCAGCATCAGCACACAGACGACGCACACAGACGCACACACACACACACACTCAATATCGTCTTGCAAATGTACAATAGGATTTAAATACAGCTATTCATTGTTCAACTCATTCATCAACTGGCCTTCACTCATTCATCGAGTCGCCTGCAGAAGACGAAAGATTCCTTAATTGCTCCTGGAATCCCGTTGAGCTTGTCCACCTGTTTCCCTGATACTGGGTGAAAACATCAGGCTAAGTGTGTGTGTGTGTGTGTGTGTGTGTGCGTGCGTGCGCACCCCCCCCCCCCCCCCCCCCCCCCCCCCCACCCACACACACACACACAACAAAAACAAAGC
>OMOU01042410.1:0-16920 GCA_900312585.1 Malacocephalus occidentalis
GCATACGCCTATTTAATCTTTTGCCGTTGTTGTTTTGAAATCAACAATCAAACAGGGTATTATGAACATTTTTTATGGTATTCTTTTCTTTTCTTTTAAATGTGAATCTGTCCGTCGTTTTATTTATCCGCATTTGAAGAAATTGTGTTCTGCATTTTGTTGCACGTGTGGAAGGATTATCGGCAACCACGAGCCGCGTTCACGAGGAATTATGTTTTCAGAAGGAGGGTCTAGAGATTACACACGACCCCACCCCCTCCCAGCTTGCGTTGTTCATATTGACCTTCTTATGTTATTTATTTTTGTATTTGAAAACAAATAGAATAGTTTAGTATTATTTGGAGGATCCGTCCCAATTCATAAGCCTACTTGTAATTTCCATAAGTTAATCAGCACCAGAATACTTTATGGTCGCTGCTCTGATTGTGTGCGTGTGTGTGTGTGTGTGTGTGTGTGTGTGTGTGTGTGTGTGTGTGTATGTGGGCGTGTGCGTGCGTGTGTTTGGAGGCGTGCGTGTGCGTGTTTTATTTTTGTTTTTTGCAGGAGTTCTTTTTATTTTCACTAAGAATGTAAAATCAATCAATCATGCAATAAGGGTGGGAATACATGAACACTTTCTTTTATTGAACAGAGAGAAATAAATATCCTCTTTTTTTATTTCAAACATTCCATGCTGCTCCAGTTTGAATAAATAAATGAATTAAGAAATAGATTATCTTCAGTTTTAATGTGACACGTTACCGTGACATTTTACCTTTATTTATAAACAGGCGACAACAATATAAAACACACATACGCATTAAATATGCAAAAATAGCAAATGTAATATTTTGCCAGATATGGTGAACTAAGCTCATAGCAAGGTTTATGTGTAGACTACTTGACCTAATCTAGCTATGGAATATTTCAAATATGGAAACGAATTTGCACACAAATCCACGATAATTTATTGGATATAAAATTAATTCACACAATGTTCGTTGATATCGACAAAAAAGGTTGAAAATATTCGTCTAGGCTTCACTCCGGATTTTCAACTGCGTGGGAAGGATCCGGAAATGTTTGCAGGTCCTTCTGGAATCTGTAAGAAGACAAGAAACATAATGAGGAATTGTACTTAAAAAAGAATTTGATCCGTCAATGCAACGCCTGACGCGCTACAAAGACTCAACACTCGCTGTTGACTTCATTATTTGTTGTTATATTCACAACGTAAATGCAGAAAACTGCATCTCATTTGAAATGCATCAACAATCTTACAGCAAAGAAATCAGCTATGGCCTCCAATTCAAATTGAACACATTTTAGGACAATGCTTCTTCAATTGGCTATAGCCAGAAAGGAGTGACTGTATATGCTACTGCATTTTCCTAAATAGCTACCAAGTCTACACGTCTACCAAAACATTTCTACTTGTTCAGAATATTGTTCTTTTTTCAGGCTACAACATTACGCAGCTAATTATTTCCAAATGGCCTAACCTCGCTCTCTCTTCTTTTGTCCTTTAATCGGGCCTTTTGCATTATGTTCACGTTTAGAATGATGCTTACATGTGTTATTACACTTTCCGTTTTGGCGTGCTCATCATTTGATGTTGCAACTGTTCTCAGTTGAAAATGATTGATATTGTAGGGCATGCACATCACTGCCCTTAACATATGGCTAGCAGGGGAACCTAGAACAATTGAACCATGGTGTGCCTGTGAAAAGATGATGTATATGATCCAACAAGCACGGTTACGCACGCCAATACAACAAAACGGCGATATCTAACCCCGCACACACACACACACATACACATACACACACATAAAAGTATGCTGAAAACGTTTTTTTATTTGACCATATTCCCCTTCGCTTATAATTGTCCAAAACGTTGCAAGGCGACCTGTGTAGGCCGACCATGGATCCACAGAATGCCACCACCACCCACTCCCTTCCCCTACACACAAAGGCTGCAATTCCAAACGCTTGCTTCACCCCAACCCCAAAAATAAGCACCACTTAAAGCCCTAAAATCACTACCATCTAGTACACACACGGCAGAAGAAAAATAAAATTCAACGGAATCACTAAATAAATTGACGACAATGGAAAGCACTGTTTCCGATTCACCTACCGTGTGCCCATTGGAGCTCGTCATCACAAGGTAATCCTTGCGCCAGGTTGTTCCATTATTTTTTATCAACATATAGAAAGATGTCCCTCCAGCTATAAGTGAGAACAGAGACTGGTTCTACTCTGAGTGACCAGTGTTTCTCGCTACTTCCTGGCTGCATTTGATCCGAGGGAGAGTTAGAAGCCTTAAATGTGTTCTGAGGGCACCGAGCTGTCAGACCTTTTGGCGAGTAAGATTGATCGCGCGCAGGCTTCCAAGACTCTTTGTTTGGTATATAAGCAATAAACTGAACGAGGCCTATACTTCTTCCTCCTTCTTTCCCCTTTTCTCACTCACTATTTCAATTTTTGGTGGACAAAAAATTGCGACTTTCACTGATTATTCTGATGTGGCAGCCTATAATACCAAATACAGCGGGGTGGACTAGAAAGAGAATCTCCAACACCGTTCCAATCTCTTTAAATAGTATTTTGGTTGTATATTGGTGTTTCAGGTCCAGACATGGAGATATGACTCAATATACGTCTCTCACACCCAACACCTTTGCCTGGATCTAGCCTGAGTCGGAGCCCTCGATTGTCATGCAAAGAAGCCCATTGTAACTGCAGTTGTATAATATTCTAAGAAAATTGTATATTTTACCTCCATTTTTGTAATAGTATCGTGTGCTAATTACACATATTACAACATGTACTGCTGCTACAGAATTACATCGTCATACATCTGCATGAATAATACAATGTTTGACTTTATATAGACAACATCGGTACGTCGTTGTGGATGAAATGTTATGGACCTTTCATATGACTCGATGGATCTGTCGGGGGGCATATCACGGCTCACATTCAATCTTAAAGAGGTGAATATGACATTTGGTGTATGAATGCAGAATGACCTATATTCAGGCATACGACTTGAGTATATGAATAGTGAGACTTACTATGGGGCACTTAACACGGAGTCAGAGATTCTTACTGTAAATGTGTGCTGCAGAGCCTATTTCAGTGCTTCTGCAGCTCGACTCGCCTATGAATAGGTAGATTGGCTCTAATGACCGCAGGCTTAGCATGGCATGAGGCAAAGCTACTGGTGTGATGTGTGTGTGTGTGTGAGAGAGAGGGGGGGCGTTCTCGACTGACATGCTCTAACAATAAGAGAAAGAGGAGTGCACGAGCCCGCGCACCCCGCCATGAGCTCCTTCCCAGTAATACCGCGCGTCAGCCGCTCTTAAAACATTTGGTAGATTAGTGGAGTGGACTGCACGGGGAAGCGAGAGGACAGGAGGATAAACTGAACGGACAAAGATGTAAATAAAAAACAGTCGTCCCCACACTGAGCGAGGCGGTCTGCACCAGAGTTTTTTTTTTGGATCAATCAGGCAGACAGTGGCTTCTTTTGATTAAACACTAAATTGTCATTGGGCAGAAGTAATCATGTGACGGGCAATTCGGTCCAATTTCAACCTCGTCTCCATGAATCCAATGGGCCTCGTTTAATAGTAGCTCGGTCCCCACACGGCCGTAATCATTGAAATAGGAAGAAAAAAAAGACGAGGCGATTTTTTTCAATGTTTTTTTCTCTCTCTTGTTCGCCGAGCCGCCACATTTATAAAAATACGCGTGCAAACTTTCCTCGGCTCTCAGGGAGCGGAGATGAATTACGCGTACGAGCGAGAGAGCGGTTTTATCAATAGTCAGCCGTCGCTTGCTGAGTGCCTGACATCTTTCCCCCCTGTCGGTGATTCATTTCAAAGTTCATCAATCAAGAGCTCGACGCTTTCACGCCCGACACTTATTCCTCCTCCCTTTGAGCAGACCATTCCCAGCCTCCACCCGGGCAGCCATCCGCGGCACAGCCGGCCCAGACGCAGCCCCGATGGATGCAGTCCACTGCCCACCGCCTCCCTACCCCCGGAGTACCCGTGGATGCGGGAGAAGAAAGCCTCTAAGAAGAACCACATGCCCACGTCCACCGCCACAACCATCTCGAACGGACCTATGTGCTTCTCGCCAAAAGGTGGGTGATTTTTAAGTCAAAGAAATGAAGAATACTAAGACCCTAAGAACCGTCCAGTGGAAGGTGTTTATATCTGTTGGAGCTATAGAGTAGAGGCCTATTCCCCAAAAGGGATAAGCAAAGGAGGACTCCTGGTTCTGACAAGCATACATATAACTTAACTGTTCATTAATGGAAACAAACCTGTGGGTGAAGTTTTGTGAGCTACTGTACGATGATTTATTTGATTTCAACGCTGCCCCTTCGCCGCCTATAGCATTGCCAGAGTTGTGATATGTGACAGTAGTGAAGAGTGATGGAGTGCTTTAGCCGAGGAGGGCAGCTGGAGCATTCTTTAGACCCCCACTCTACGTATGGGCACCATTGTCTTTAAAGCACGCATTTTAATGGTTTGACTGATGAATCATTTTTTTTGCTTTGCGAGTAAAGTGGGGCATCCGATATAGATCGCTTTTTAAATATGCGTCTCCAAAATCTGTGTGTGCTTGTGGCTGTGGACCCGCAGCGGCCATTTTGCTGCAGTGACCAATGAGTTGTGAACTATACCCACGTCGTTTATACCGCCCGTGTGTTATGCTCTTAAGTGCTTGCTGTCGTTTGCTTTAATATCACACTCATGTATGGTGCTGCTGCTGTTGTTGTTATAGGCTCGCCTGAGATGCTGGAGGGTGGTGGTGGCGGCGGAGGAGGGGGTTCCCGGCGACTGAGGACAGCCTACACTAACACACAGCTGCTGGAGCTGGAGAAGGAATTCCACTTCAACAAGTATCTGTGCAGACCGAGGAGGGTCGAGATCGCGGCCCTGCTGGACCTCACCGAGAGGCAGGTGAAAGTATGGTTCCAGAACCGACGGATGAAGCACAAGCGTCAGAACCACAGCAAGGAGAACCACAACGCGGAGGGGAAAGCGCCCGGCTCCGAGGACGGCATCCACAGCGAAGACGAGGAGGAGGAGGAGGACGACGAGGGGGTATCCGTATACGAGAAGGGCTGCAACGCTGGGAGCGGGGCCCTGCTGGAGAGAGATACCTGCTCCTTTCAGCCTAACCCGCTCGGTGCCACGCAGCAGCTCCAGAATGTGGGCCCGCACAATAGCGAGGTGGCGAGCTTCGCTGTTTCACCGCTGAACAGCAATGACAAACATCTGAAACATTTCTCCAACCCGTCACCCACTGTTCCGGGCTGCATGTCAACAATAGGCCCCGGCTCTGCATCTGGCCCGGACAATGGTGACTGTCCCACAAGCCTGGATCTTTCTTTACACGATTTCCAAGCATTCTCTTCGGATTCCTGCCTTCAACTCTCCGATGCAGCGTCGCCAGACTTGTCAGAGTCACTGGACAGTCCGGTGGACATATCTACGGACAGCTTCTACTTTTTCTCGGAGTCTCTTACTACGATCGACATGCAGCATCTGAACTATTAGTGATTTCAATCAAACACGTGTTTCATCAGGGACGGTGCAGCCAGGCTGTGATGGTATTAACTATAATAATAGTTTTGTTTCTTGTTTTGTATATCTGGAACAGTTATTAATTATATTAAACATGGAGATTAAACCAAGGTAAGGAAGATATATAATTTAACAAAAAAAACAACCGGTCATATAGTTATCATTACAAATTGTTCTCATTAAATAGAAATTCTGAGTGTATGTTAAAAATATCACATTATTAGGCGAATCGATCCTGGTAATTTTTATTTTTGTATAGCTCCAATGTCTTGGATATTTTTGTTAGAATACAATTAACTTGCTACAAATACTTTTTTGTGTGTCTCTTATTTCTCTTGCCGGTAAATATTCCCTGTTTCTCAGATTTTTTTCTTGAAGTAGTAATATGTTAATGAGACTGACTAACACCAAATGACCTCATGAAAATAAGCTATATTTATACAGCGATAAAGAGATAATTATTAACGGTTTAACGATTAAAAAAGTATATAATTCCCTTGTATGCTTTCTTTATATTTAGTTATTAAATAATTACATTGAAATATTATTGCAAGAAGGTGTAAATATAATAGTTATGAACAGTTCATATAGCTTAAAAAAGGTTTATTTGCAAATATACAAAATACAGATGCCTAATATATTCGAAATTAATTAATAAAGGAACTGCACTAATGTTAACCTGTTAACCAAAGTAAACCCAACGGCTGTAGGCCGAGTATGCTATACAGGCTATAGTAGACTAATACTTTAGGGCTATAAACAAAACATTATTAGCATGGCAAACCCCAAACGCCTAAGCATTCATTTATTTTAAACGCCCAAACTTTATCGAGTATACGAAGTAGCCGAAGCTACATAACCACTTAGCTAGCAAGCATGTTCACGGTGCGCCGCTCTTTAGCACTGGGTGCACGCGCGGGCAAACACAGAGCCGTGTTTGCCTTCGCGAGCTCATAAATCAAGCCGTGGCATGAATGAGACGGACAGAGAGCAATTGTGACGCAATGTGCACAAATAAAAGCCCACTTACATTTTCATATGCTACTACTCCCGTAGCCAGGCCAAAAAGGAAGAGGCACGGCGTACGTTTGGACCATAACTCATTTTTATAGCTTGTTTAAACACAGATCGCGCGCGGCGAGAGAGTCGTGGTAGCAGCAGCAGTAGGGCCACCCAAGCTAAGGCTGCATCCCTCTCCAGTTGTTAATAGAGGGCTAATTCAAAACAGATTGCATGGGAGGCCGATTTACTTTCCCCGGTAAAGTCATCAAATAAAAATACATTATCTGGTGGAAATTATATAGGCTTTATTGTGTCTTTTGTAGGGCGTGATACAATCATAAATACAATATCCAGTTTCCTTAGTTATACATGCAATAGAGGCCAAGCTAGCATTCTGGTGAGACTATTACTAAAGTGTAGCAAATGTTTTGATTAATAGAAATATAGTTACCTCGCAGAATGTGTATGCGTGTGGCGTTTGTATGTGCGCATGCGTGTGCGTGTATGTGTGTCAACCACCAGTTGCAAGGCCTATGCGATCGATTCACACTCGTCTCCACATCTGAAGTCCATAACCTTCTGTCCCTAACCATGTTCCACAGCATATGGTTTATCGAATATTCTGGAAACAATAAGCAGTTCATTGACTGTCTGAAGATAGGCTGTGCGTCGAACATGGGTTGGTCAGTGTGTGTGTGCGCGCGCGCGCTCGTGCGTGTGGGCGCGTGTGTGTGCGTATAGTCCTTCCCCACAGAATTCTGGAACCAATAAGGACCGAGACCGACTATAAGGACCTGTAACAAAATCATTCCGAGAGAGCGCGCCTTTTCTCTGCGCATGTGCTCACACAAAGGGCTCGGAGCTCCGAGGTCTGCCGAAGGGTTGGACAAAGTTTGGCGAAGCCAGGGATTCATGCGCCCACGCACTCTTTCGGGTATACAGAGCCAGCTGGCGCGAGGAGGGGGATGGGAAGAGAGCAACCGATAGGGGTCTAACTTTTTTCTTCTTGTGATTAGAAATAGCCTAACCAAATAATATTCATGATAAAATAAGTAGAAAAATGTAATACAAAAATGTCACATCACCAAGGCTTAGGTAATCTTGTGATAACTGTATGTCATTCTACCTTCCAAAGCAATTTTAGTCTTTACTACATTTGCATTTTTTCTTTGTTTAATACCAACCCTTATATTAAACCAATAACTGGTTTCATCTGCCAAAAAACTACATGTATTAGGCTTATGTTGACCTAAAACTATGTAGGCTACATTGTATACGACGTATAACACACTGAATGTAGGTTTGCTATGGCATTTGCTTTTTATTGTTTACGCCCTATGTCCAGCAGGGGCGCATATCCATTCTCCGACTGCCTCGCTCGCCCCTCCCTCCTTCTCTTTTTTTCTATGCCTTCCTCTGTATGTGACGATGGGAATGCTGCCCATTGGCTACGCGACTACAACGCTTTACAGCAACAGCCTCCTACGCCCCTTTGCGTCTGCCTTTAGTCTTTTCAGCAGTTATTTTCATTAAAACCAATTTCTCATCATGGTTTATTTGGTCATCTTAATATGACAAGCAAGCAGCAACCCACGTTCACGCCTCGGGTAATACGAGCACTGGCTTCAGCGACAGGACTCACTTCTCTATTATCAAATCACCTGACGAGTCTGCATCCATAATTAAAATGTCTTGGAGTGGCTGTAGATAGTAGACATGAGACCTCATGACCCTATATGCCAGAGAAACGCCCGACAATATATCGTGTCGTAATGCCATTAGTGTCCTTCCCTCAAGATTAAACGGCAATAGTACATGTTCACCATGACCTGCGTGGGAAAACAAAGAGTACTCTATCACTAATACATTTTTTTCTTCAATTAAATTCTGTCCAATTAATCCGCTTCGTAATTCCTCCACCGTGACAACGTGGCTGTCTTTCAATGGATGCCGCGCCTCCACAACAAGACACCCCTAGACAGTTTCGCTTACAAAGAAACAGAGTGCGTGACACGCGCAGGCACTTCCACACACAAGCACGCACCCTCTCTCTCTCACACACCGACGCACACCCACGCACACACACACACACACACACACACACACACGCATATGCATAATATTGCCCATCATTCCATACCTTTTTTCAGTGGGATAGGTTGACACAAGCTTCTTTGAAAATGCAACCTTTCCCGTCTCCAGTTCTCCGTGCGACCCCGCAGCTGCCCACTGCCGTCTGCCTCGCGGCTCTTCATTGTTTGCCCAGCCAATACATTAGTGCAGACGCGCGTCACCTTGATCGACGAGCGCGTGGAATTTAAATAGCCTCTCAAACAGCAATCTGCCATTGCGAAAGGGGAACAGGACAAGTACCTGACTGGCTGACCCCAGGCCACGTGACAGCCACAGTTTATTGATATCGGCCCCCTCCCTTTTGTGATCGTGGAAGAGTTTCCTATAGGTAAACGTTGGCACGGTCACTCAGGGTAAAAAGGGAGATTCGTCACCACCTGTCTCCTCCCGCACAGTCCCTCAGTCCGATTAAAACAATGCGACAATGAGCAGCTTCTTAGATTACTCTGTGATGAGCGGCGACGGTGGCTCATGCTCGGTCAGGGCATTTCACGGTGACCACGGGATTACAACTTTTCAGTCCTGTGCTGTGGCGTTGAACAACTGTGGAGCGGACGACCGCTTCTCGTCAAGCAGGGCTTCCCCAGACAACATTCCCCACCAAGCCGGGTCATACCAGTCGACCCCTGCTGGGTCTCTTGGTTTGGCTTACGGGGCCCATCCAGCGTGTAGCTATGGGCCCCAAAACCTCTGCGCTACCTATAATCATTACACGCTCAACCAGGAAGTGGAGTCAGCAACGGGCTTCTCCTCGTGCGGCCCCTTGGTGTACTCTGGGAATATATCCGCATCCATGGTGTCTCAGCATCGCCAAGGCTACGGGGCTGCCAGCTTGGGAGGGCAACTTCAGTACGCCCATGCCACCTACGGCGGCGGCGGCGGCGGCGGCGGCGGCGGCGGGGGGGGGCTCGAGCACGGGACTCTTAACCACTTCGCCGGGTGCTCGAACTCTCTGTCGCCAATGCACGCGGGTCACCTCGAAGCGTGTTGCTCGCCCTTGTCTGAGGGCACGTCGTCCGCGCAGACGTTCGACTGGATGAAAGTCAAACGGAATCCTCCCAAAACAGGTAAATATAAATACATATGTAATAAATACATGTGTAAATATGACATACGTGTGGGACGCTAATGCCCAATAGCTCAGTGACAACATTATGGCAAGATGCCTGTCAAGATGTCAACACTTGACAGCAAGGTGATGCTTAGAGGTGACTGAATACAATGGAATGATGTAAATGGCGTCATTGAGGTGTTAATAGCAACAATTAAGTCATACACATCAATATACTCGGGGGTGATAGCATGAGGGTGGTGGTGGTGGGGGTGTCTTAGTTTGTAACTCTTTCAGTCTGGCAAAGCACACACTCTCAGATCTAGTGATATAGTGCATCCTTGGGCTGAGAGAGGACATAACTCACACAGATAAATGTCTCAAGACTATTATCTTGCAAACAAACTATACCCCGAGTACGTTAATGCTTTTTTTCATCTTTGTCAAATGAAGCCACAGTCACGTGGCCACTGTGGCATCTTTTGAGGCGTGGTGCCAACAAGTGGCTCGGGTGTTTTTTTGTTTGTTTCTTTTTAACCCACGATTCAACTCTCTCGGCCATTGACGGCTTGCAATTTCACTTGTAGGCAGGTCAGGCGAGTACGGCTACGGCGGGCAACCGAACACCGTCCGGACCAACTTCACCACGAAGCAGCTGACCGAGCTGGAGAAGGAGTTCCACTTCAACAAGTACCTGACCCGGGCGAGGCGTGTGGAGATCGCGGCCGCGCTGCAGCTGAACGAGACTCAGGTGAAGATATGGTTTCAGAACCGCAGGATGAAGCAGAAGAAGCGCGAGAAAGAAGGACTGTTGCCGACTAAAGCTCCTCCAACCGAGCCGGGAGACACCACTAGTCAGGACAAAGCACTACTGGACGACGCGTCGTCAGAGAAGTCTCTCTCGGCGCCGTCCACTCCGTCCCCCGCGTCCTCCGCGGGAACGGACCCTTATGCGTCCAATTAAAACCGTTCAAGACGATTTACAAGTGTGTTCAAATAGGCCTACATGTGTGATTATGAGAATGTGTTAATAGGTCAATTGGGATTAATTCATGCACATGGACCCATGAGTCACACTGACAACAATGTAGACTGTTGTAAATTGACTTCTCGTTTATGTGTTTGGAAAACCAAAACTACGACCAAACATGAATTTCCCGTCCATTTTTGGAATTATATTTCTGAAATATTACTTTACGTTGCTATGAGGATATAGGCCTCTGGTGCAGGTGTGTAATTCTGTCCCACTACTGTGAATGTGCCCCCCAGTCTTTGAATGGGCCACTATATGTACAATTGAAACAAATAGGCCTACCTAATGTGTGCCAAAGTTGTAAATCAAGGCCAAAGTGATTGCACTGGATGTCATGGTTTGGTCATCACACAATCAACGGGACGAGACCTCGTCCATATTGTTTTGCTGTTCTATGTTCTTATTGAGTGTTACCAGTGTGCGTGTGTCGGATCTATGTTGTGTCTCTGTCGCGAATACCAATCTGGGTGGATCACGTGCGATATTTGCATGACGCGTATACCGTTTTGGAAAGTGAGTCTGGACGCTGAGTTTTATCAGTTTAGGGTATACGGTTCTGTCATTCTTTCTTATCTATTTATTGCGCTAAATTGTGTTGGGGCAAGGTTTACGGGTCAAATCATGTGCATTAAAGTGCTTTTACTTCTAAGAAAAACGTTTCCCGTTTGTTTTAGTTATTTGGCAAGGGCACTTTTTTGTCAATGGGTTACACAGTTGTCCCTGTTAACCACATGTTCGCTTGATAATGCACTTGCTGTCCAAACGTAGACCTTGGTCAATTTCTCCCACGTTGTCCTTTGTGCGCGCGGCACAGAATCTCTCAATGTATGCAGGCGCGCGCGCCCCCTTCCCCGGGGCCAAGCAGTATTGGCATAATAAAGGCATGTTTATCCACGGAGGAGATGTGAGCCCGGACATCACCGTCATTTGTGATGACAACCTTATCGAACTCCCGACTTACTGAGGGGACAAAAATAAGCCGTATCGATTAGAAAAATCGAGGTTATGCTATTGACAAGGGGTCGGGCGCGGGCCTGTCAGTGTCGACTCAGCGAAGTTGCGTGCATGTATAGCCTACGATCATGCGCGCGCCTGACAACAGTTGTAGAACAGTTTGGCAGTAATCGTAATATCCATGAACACACGTGAGTTAACACACGTTTCCATCTGTACCTCAAGAGCAAACTGTCAGATGTTACAAATCCCAGACACAACCACGTGGAGACATTGGCTGAAGGCTAAACAAGAATAGGCTACAAGTGAATAGAGTGCTTATGGGTTGCTGTCTCAATGGGGGCTAATTCCTTGTGTGCAGGATCCAAGTCGTTCTTCCTTGCCAGCTAGGGAATGCAGCAGGGCTGAAATCGTACCGTGATTAATGACCTCCGTTTTCCTTTACCTTGAATCCACCGCCTGGCCGTGCTGGGAGACACCTCGAGTGTCTGCGTTGTGGATGAGGCCAACTGTGATGGCCGTGGTCCCGCTCTTCTTCTCATTCAAGGGCAAGGGAACAGAAAAACAGGTCTATACGGGTGACGCCAATGTGGAATGGTTATAGGTCGACTTGCCGATTGTGAGTGTCACAAAAGTGTCCCCTCTGTTCGTTTTAAACCCAAGTCCAAAGTATTTGGACTTGACAAATACAAATAAAATAAACATGAAAAATACAGACGCGTGCGCCTATCTGCGAAGGTGACCAAACACAAATACAACCGTTAAGATATCGAGGCTATAGGCTTGACTTATTTGCACACTTGAACACGTTTTTTCAACATAGATATATTTGTATGTTTGAGTTGGATGGTCATGTGTACATAGGCCTATTTGTTGTCAAACGTGGTTATAGGACGCATAGCACCACTACGACTGTTAACATGTTATATTATGCATAAATATCACGTTCTATCATCGTCGTCATTTTAAGATAATGCAACGGATAATACGGATAGTACGCCTATTAAACAATTTGAATTGCAGAGTAGGCTGTATTCCTATTAATGCTAAAATGCATGGTCTATATTAAATTCATACAAACCACTGTTAATAACATTTCACATCAACTTGCATATCCCAGCCTATTGAATCGTTCACTTTCCCAAATATAACTTTAATTTGTTTACGAGCCTGTTCCGCACTGATCCTGGCTTACTGTGAACCTGAAAAATAATTTCTGCATAGCTATTTAGAGAGTAAAATTACAATTATTTTTCATTTGAAAAAATGATTTTTTTAAGTAAGTAATTTTAAGTTAAAACGCGGTAGAACATGGGATATAATTCCTTGTTCAAATAATACAATCATCTATTTTACTTAGACCCAAAAGTACCCCAATCTACTTCTTATTTGTCATCATGAAAACAATCTCTAAAATAATCCTAGTTGTTTTTTACACGAGACGAGAAGAATATATTTAAATGGTAAAATACTGTTACTTTTGTTATTAGGCCTATACGCAATGTATAGCCTACAATGTTACGCATACTTTGTCGTACATATTGTATAATGTAATACAAATAACATGATACAGCATAATAAAGACCTATTGCAATCTTATTGTCTTATTGATTTGTATTCGTTCAATGACAAACACATTTTATTATATCAACCATTGTCCTTGTGTTCCTGTTGGTTTCTATATTACTACCCAAGCTCTTTCATGGTGTATTGTCATTAAAGACTGTATGTATCAATGTAAGAAGGGGAGACCTTGGAAGGTGGACTCCAAACAATGGCCTCCCAGCCCCCGCAGAGCCCCCTGCACCAGGGACCGAGCTGATTGGATTAGAGACGCAACTGACCCTCCAAAGAAACCCCGGGTTCAACTATCGGTCACCGCTCAGTTTGTTGTCACAGCAGCCGCGAATCTAAACAACAACAGTTTACAGGCAAACAACAAGACACACTCAACGACAACGCACGCAGTCCTATGGTCTCGCACGAATGGTCTGTTTTAGCAAAATACCGTTGTGGATGCTACGGGTTGTGTTTGGCCTTTAAGGTGGTGCTGGCCTATCAGGCCTCCTAAGAATGGCCTCAGTATATTGAAAAGGTAACACGAGAAACGGCCAGCTTGTTTTGAGTAATTTACTGCAATGCTGAGGAATCTGAATAGTAACTAGTAGACCGTGGCCGATTTTACATCGTAAATGATCATACATTAAGTTAAATATGATATTCTACTTCTTTTTCAAATTTCAAGTATATTTATCAGCATCTTGTGTTATTTGTATTGTTATTTAGACTTCAAGACCTGTCGTCAAAAGCCAGTCAGAAGGCCGTAGATGAACGTGAGGATGGAATTAAGGTATTAAGTATTTAATTGATCTGATTTACAATACTTTAAATAAACGTTTTCAATTGATATTGCATCCCGTAATTAATGATTCCTAAAGATCTGTCCATACTTTTGTATAATTATCCAGCTGCAAAGTAACACATTATTTCTATATTTTGACACACATAAATGAGTGCATACCTGCACTATAGGCGATTATCTTTTTGCGACAGTTATATAATTAATCAAAGTATTTATACACATTGTAGGCATATTTACAAATCAACTTAATCTAGTCAATAGCTGAACAACATATTGAATATTCCAAAATAAAATTGTTGTTTTCTTATTATGTGTAAATAAATAATATTTAGTCTAGCACCCCCTCAAGAAGATATATGATATCCAAATTTGTTCAACTTTGGACAAAAAAAATACTTGTTATGAGTTGCCAGAATTGTAATTAAAAGTTATTAATATCTACTACTGCCCCTCGGGGATATTAAAGCTTTCTACTACTACTACTATGACTACAACGACTACTACTACTACAGATATTCAAATTCAAAAATAATTATTTACATATTTCTACCAATCCATTGTTGCCAAACCCAACTCTTTCCAATTAAACCAACATAGATATCATGTATGTATATATTGTAAACATAATGAAACATATTTACTGTAACCATTTGACAAGTACGTTTTTATGAGATTGAGTTAAACAATGTTAAAGGCAGCCAATAAAAGCCAACTTTGACAGACATAGCCACTAAAGAGTCCTGTTATGTTGAGGGTTATGTTTATGTGAGAGAAGAGGGAATGTGAGAGAGAAAGAGAGAGAGGGAGAGAGAGGGAGGGAGAGAGACAGAGAGACAGGAGAAAAGAGCCCTAAAGACACAGGCAAAGAGAGAGAGAGAGTAATTGAACGCGAGAGCATCACAGTTACTCGTAAAATCTAAAACAAAGCAGCATTTCAGCACCATGTAAACTCAGCATGAAGCACCAGAAGATGAAGTCCAATTGTTGTGTTCAGAAATGCGAAAAGAGAAGCTAATATTTGACTGCTATATGTGCCACCAGACATCGCTGACATACAGGAATTTATATCAACACACACACACACACACACATGCACACATGCACACACACGCACACACACACATGCACAAACATACACATACGTACACAATCAGGCATGTATGCACACACATGTGCACACATGCATGCACACGTTAATGCACACAGACACACACAGACACACACACACACACACACATATTTGTCTTTACTAAATATATATATCTCTATATATATAGAGAGAGATATATATACATGCTTTGGTGCATTTGGTTCGGAATCAGTACAAAACATCATTTTCCTACGTCATGCTCACGGAAGCGTGGGAAACTCAGTAGCATACCAAATGGACAACATGTTTGAAATAAAGAGATAAGGGAGAAGTTACAGGAGAGAGAGAGAGAGATCATTTCACACCCCTGCAATATCCATGCCTCAGAAGTTCCCACATGTCTCATATTTTAACAATCAGAATGAGTCCAGCAGGAAGGAGATGCGGAAGCAACCGCAAAGCTATGATCAAATAATCATGAGGAACCCGGGGACGGAGATGGCGGTGGGTGTTGTCAATGCAGAACAGACTGCAGGGAGAGAGAGAGAGAGAGAGAGAGAGAGAGAGAGAAAGAAAGAGAAATACACTACAAACACAGAAAAAAGCAAGGATGTTCTGATGATGAATTATGAGATGACATTACACCAACCCCTGGTAAATATCCTGTGGCATTTGCATTGCCATCAAAAACCTATTGACCGCAGCCTCTGTAGTTCAGCATCATTTGACCATCCTAATTGAGAAGTCCTGCGTCTGCCTCTGACATTAATCAAACCATTGCTCTGGGGAAAGGACCAGCGAGCGTGTGCTATCTCCAGCCAACACCCAGGCCGCCGCCGAGAGCAGATCTGTGCGTAGCCGATGCACTGCAGGGACCCGCCTGCCATGTCTGCCTGTATGTAGCCCTCACTGCCTGTTCTGGTGTGCAGTGTACCGTGCAGCAGTTGCTGCTGTTGTTGTTGTTGTCCCCAGAGCCATAGGTTCAAAAGCTAAAAGAGACAGGGATGTGAGAGGAGACCGGTAGCAGATGATGAGATGTGCAATGAGAAAAACATTTGTGAGTGGGAGTGAGAGGGAAGTGAGAGGGAAGATTTGAAGGGGAGGACAGTTATGCAAACAGTTGCCTGCAGTGGGTTGGTAGACGGTGAAAAAACAACTGAACAAACCAGTTTGTAATTTCGCAAAATGTCTCAAGGCGCCGACGTTCACGGAGTCAGTGTATGAGGGAATCATCCGGAAGCAGGGAGAGACATATTGTCAGAGAGAGGCAGAGAGAGAAAGAGAGAGGCAGAGAGAGAGAGAGAGAGGGAGACAGGAGTCAGTTGAAGTATTGGCACGTCTACACTCAATGACCACTCCCTCCATCCCCCCCAATGCCTCAGTTCAGATTGGCAGCCAAAATGAATTCCTTCATCGACAGATGTGTGTCTCTAGATGCCGATTAAAAGGGCCCCCACCCGCCGGAGGGATTGACAGTATGAAGAAGAAGAAGAAGAAGAAGAAGAAGAAGAAGAAGAAGAAGAAGAAAGAACATGGGAGAAAGTCATGCGCTTGCATGGCTGCTCGTATTTGTACCATTTTTGTGTGGAATAGCTCAGACGCTTCAGGTTGGAGCTGATGGTTGACAGAGTTCTCCTACAAGGTTGGATCGGTTTTTGGGCAGCGTTGAGAGGGAGAAAAATTAATGAGATCAAACTTCAGAATATA
>OMOU01042411.1:0-12704 GCA_900312585.1 Malacocephalus occidentalis
AGTGGCAGCTCCTCCTAGTGGAGGTTCTTCTGCACGTAGGCAGCTATGTACTTGACGGCCAGCATGGTCTCCATGCAGGTGGGCTTGATCTGGGACTCGGGCAGCAGGAAGCCGTAGTGGCCCGTGTCGCGCAGCTCAAAGGTGAATGAGTACTTCACCCCCAGGTCGTACGCCCAGTCGTCCGAGCCCCCAGCGGCAGGATCTGGCCAGGGACAAGAGCAGCGCTGTGTTCATCATGCTGATGATAATGCTCATGCTGGTAATGATCATAATAATAATCATCATTATTATAATAATAATCACAATCATAATGATGCTACTACTGTTAAATATAACAAAAATGTAAACTATCACAATGGAAATTATTTCTAATAATGACAATATGGCTAATATTAATAATACACAGAATATATACAATTATATAATATTGATATGAATAATGCTATTTTTATACAACTAACAGTAATAAAATACTAAACTATATTTAATTGAACGTATAAACAATTATTTATACTGTTTATTAGTAGAACATTGTGGAAGGCCAATCGATCTTATTTTGTTGTTGTTGCGTTTGTTATGTTGTCGTGAACCCAGTGATGGAAGCGGCTTCCTGTTCACGCTGGGCGGCTTGTGTGTGTGCTACTAAGGATGAGAGAGATGTGTGTGGAGAGAGGAGGGATGGCTCTCGGTGGTGTTGTTTTCGTCGTCATTGTCATCCTCCTGTACTTACAGATGGTGGTAGCGCCGGGGCCGCTGGTGTAGCGCGTGCCGTACAGGCTACGCAGCGCAGAGGCAGCACCCTGGGCCACCTTCAGCTGAGGAGGTATGTCAACACGCCAGTGTTAGTAAGGCTTTCTTCATTTACACCTGGCCCCTGACTTACAGTGAGGCTGCATGGGAATACACCGCAGCGTACAGTCAACACCGGAGTGAGTTGGAGTTTCTAAATGAAACTCTGTGTTAAATTGATCCGTAGCCTGCTTAATCAGTGCTTTGGTTGTTTAACTTCAATTTAAATAGGCCACTGTCAATGGGAGGACGGTATTCTGTCCATTGGTTTGTACCACGCCCCTCCATAACGATTCGATGTAATGCGATACGATTGTACATTACAAAAACCGACAGATAAAGCATCAAAAAGAAAAAGGTAAACCAATAAACCAGAAATAAAGCATAAACCAAGCAGGAATATACAATGGCAGGTGATATGGCCTCACAACCTTTGATGTGAAACATACAAGAGAACAATGCAGTAGCAATGTGCACAGTCAATCTTCTCATTTCGAGCCTGAAGCGCATCAGAAAGTATTTTCCACCCGCCGATATTAAAATCAATAGCATGGACAAAGCCGAAGGGCTTGTGTTTACAGGAAATGAACTGTCGCAGACCATGGCTTCAAACGGGAAATCACATTGCCGGTCAGTTATGAAAACACTCTCGGAGTTCTTTTGTTCTGCAAGGCATTGAGGTTGAGTAACAGAGAGAGAAAGAGGGGGAGAGACTGACAGAGGGAGAGAGAGAGAGTGTGTGATCATGGCAGATGGTGTGATAGCTGGAGTAGAGGTGTGAGTGTTAAGCATGGCCCTTGGACACCCATGGAGCGGTAAGAGAGCCACCTATATGCTTCCTATGGAGAGAGGGGGGGTAGTTGGGTGGTCACATGATCAGGAGTCAGGAAGTGATTTGCAGCGGCGCCACTCAGACATCAAGGTGATAATAGGACTGGCGGGGGGTCTTACGAGAGAGAGACTGGACGATAAATTGGAATTGCATCCTGTAAATACATGTACTTATGCATAATCTAAGTAAATGCTGGTTCGTAAACGGAATACATCAGAAGTAATCAACCATTGTTAGTGCAGGTGCTCTGTTGGACGGCATTAAAGGTACCATATGTACTGCATGTACAGGTTGTGATTTAACTTTTGAAAATGAGGTTGTGGTTGAAGTAAAAAAATGAGAGCTTCCCCAACTCTCTCTGTTGCGTGGAACAGATTTTGGGCTGATTTCTCTTATATTTAAATCGGGTCGGATTTCCTGGGAAAAAGGAAGGAAGTGACGTGTAAGTGCAGACTATTCCAAAAAAAGTTATTTCATAGCTTTTTAAAATGTGTACAAGGTTTGATTATGATTAGAAGTAACATTCATTTCTGATTGTTATTGTCTCAACCGACAGTGCTGAATGCACTTGTAGGGGCACGGTGGCACAGTCGTAGTGCTGTCGCCTCACAGCTAGAAATTCCTGGGATCAATTCCCGCCTGGGACATGGTTGGTTCTCCCCATGTCTTCAGTGCTGGGATTTCGTGAACAGCCCTTTCTGTGTGGAGTTTCCATGTTCTCCCCGTGCTCCCTGGGGTTCCTCCATATATATACACTGTATATATAACCCCTCTAAAAACATGCAAGAAGACTGTCGCCTGACCAGCGGCAGCTAACTGCACTAGCTGCCCACCGCTCCTGGCCTGACTGCGGAGGAAGATGGCCATGAATGGGTTAAAAGCGGAGGACCAATTTCACGGCGACACCTATGGGGGCGTGTGTGTGTGTGTGTGGGGTGGGTTAGGAGGGCCGCCGTGCACGGGTGTACATGCATGGTGTGAACCGCGACAATAAAAGGCGGTGGTTGTCCGTCCGCTAATTATTATATTCAACAGACATTCACGTATGAGTCCTGTGTGCCTAGAGATGTATACCTCCCCAGGAGAGGGTATGAGTCCTGTGTGTCTAGTGCTGTATACCTCCACAGGAGAGGGTATGAGTCCTGTGTGTCTAGAGATGTATACCTGCCTAGGAGACCGGGCTTCCAAAGCAAAGCCATCTGGCCGTCCTCTAGCCACCTCTGTGGAGATATATTCCAGGCAGAGGGGAGAGGAGTTTGTAGAGGGCCTTTAGGACAACATTATTATCATTACACAATGGAGTTCCTCACAGCTTCCGACCCGTACTGATCCGTCAACACACATTCATGCCTGTGTGCACACAGGCATGCCTTCCAGCATGCAGTGGGATGAATAATGAATATGTTATGAATAAACTATACAAACCGATTGAGATAATGCACTGCTAATAAACAAATAACAATTTTCTTTACTAGATCAATCAATACACTATTTTCTACTTCATAGAGAATTTACTTCTAATAGCTAGGCTAAACTAGCTCAGAAAACTATTGAATTCAATTAGGCTACTAAATGAGGCCAGATAGTCTCATGGTATTCTCCAAAGGGTAGAGGGTTAGAAACTCTGTAAGCATCCCTGAGCAAGATGCCCCAACTCCTTCCTGCTTGTTAGGGTTAGGGTTATGATGACAATGATGACTGATATTTTATTGTAAATATAATGGCAAATGGTCAAATATATAGTAAACAGACCAGCCTTATACTGTAGTATATCTTAGTACTCACTTCCAAATCATGCTGTTCAGTTTTTGAACTTGTTTTTGAAATGTGATATTATAAGGGTTATTCAAGACACGATTTAGCAATATAGTTTTTTTCTTAAATAATAAGCTAAACAAATGTAAAAAACGTTCCACTATTACTTTAGTACATGGTCTGTTTTCAAATCAAAACCAATCTAGTTGCATCAGTGCAACACGAGTTGTAGAGGAGAGGGTTCTGCAGGGTGCTAGTGACTGAACAGGGCCGTGAGGGAGGCACAGAGAAGGAGACGGAAGAATGAAAGACAGCAATCTGAGAATGTGTGGGTTGAAAGCAAACAATGCTACAGCTGTTGTCAAAAACAGTTCTGACAACTTCTTTAAGCTCCTTTATAACATGTTGGGAATCCTGGGGCTTCTTTTGCGCCAGCGTAATAGATTTTGAGGGCAATATCAAATGTTTTTTTTCTATGTTGCATGACAAAATCTGATCCCGCTTTGCAAATATACAAATACAGTAAAATACAGATGTCAACACTTTCTATTTTGGGGCTTGTGGTGCCCCCCATCATCCCAATAATTGTAGTTTGGGCCAAGGTGACCCATGCCCCTGTCGATGTCTGACCCGCCTCCACACCCCGCCTTGTTTGGCAAGCCAGCCTTTTCTTATCCCAGTCTGTCAGGGTCACAGCCACAACGGTGAACAAGTGGGTGGAAAAATGCCTGCCTGCTCAATTTTACACACATATTCAATAGACCCACATTTCAAATGTAATTAGTCACCGCTCACAATGGCTCCCTGTGAAAGACACACAAAAAACTAGGGGGCGATTAGATAGGCAGTAGCCCATTATGTAGCCTCGGCCATTTCAAGATAAAAATGCTTCCAGGCTATCCATATAGGCCTACTACTGCGTCCTCATATAGGAATGCCTAAAATACTGAATACAGTCGAATTAAGTTCTTCTTGTTTGTTGTCGAGGTTTGTTTGTTTTGTGGGCAGAATGTGTATTTGTTACTCTGTGTTCGACCACATGTATTATTAGGCCCACTCCTATTAATAGTAGTGGGTTACTGCATGAACACCCAATTAAAATATGCAGGATTTGTTTTTATGTTAATGAAGCCGCTTGCTGTAGCTCATCAGACGTGGTATTTTGGAGGGTTGGCATTAGATGCAACGGCGCCAGTCAAGGTCAGATGTGTGTTGGAAGGACGGCGGTGGGAGGGCAGCCACTAAAGCTCAGAGCTCATCAGCACATGACAAATCCTCGCACCGGGAGGATGACGTCGTCATGGCAATTTAGAGCCACTCAAAATAACACATTTTTACAGGTTACCAAACTGAATGATATGCCACAGAGACAGGGCTATATGTTTTTGTAATTGATCAGGGGCTTTTAGCCCTTATATAGGCCTACACATCAATATGGAGCAGATAGGGTTTAACGCATCTTATAAGTATAAGTAGACTGAAAATAGTGGACATTATAAATAGAACGTAATAATACACTCGCTGTGGACAAAAATGTCAGCTAAACGCTGTAATAGATTAGTTTTGTCGTGTTGTAGAAGGGCCTCTGCAACCCTGGTTCCCCAAGATCCTCCATTCACTGCCCTTTCACACCTTATGCTGAGTGAATCCTTAGCCTACTATTATGTTGCCATGTTTTCCACGGAGATGAAAGACTACCCCCGGTCTAACCACCAGGGGGTAGCAACTCGAAACCTGTCATTCGGCCCCGCCTCTACCTCGTCTCCCCGAAGGAGAGGCCAAGGGTCCGCCCAGTGACGTCGATCATGCATCACCTAGTCTATATCAACACAGACGCGACGTCTGGTTAACGCTCTTGGTCCCTCCTCTTCAGTCTGCTGCTCTCACACGGCTGCGATCCAAACTGGGATCGGGCGCTCTGCCTCCTGCCCCACTAGGGGGGGGGTCGGTCCGTCGACCCCCCTGCCCTCTTCACCTCCTCGCCAGACCCCGCCACCTGATCAACACTCCCCCCGGTCGTCATATGAGTCTGGGTCCTTCAGCCTCGATCCTGCGCATTGTGTGGCGGTAATTACCCGGTTATTAGACCCAAGAAGCAACATGAGGACGAAGTACCTCGTTTGTTTAAACTCTACCAGCTCCAGCTGTAGTGTGACATTCCGTTAGCTTAAGTCTATGATAACCAAAAGCATCAGTTACACAGTTGTTGTCTTAGGTAGGACAAGGGCAGCCGACCACCCGTTGAAATCCGACACCGACGAACCGCTCTGCACACCGTGAACGCAACACCGACGCTTGCCACCGAGCTCCAGACGCCAGAACCAGAACAACACGTAAGGAGACCCAGGGAGAAGAACTTCCATAAGGCTGACTACAGCTACGCAATGAACTGGACGAAGTTCATTGGGCGAGACACAGACGATTGAGCTGTGTCGCGCCCAATGAAGACTGAGCTGCCTTCCTGTCGCTAACCATGCGACCAAGGTAGATATCTGGGCAGAGTTAGGTAGAAGTGTGTTATGATGGTATGCTTACTCGTTTATTGATATTACCATATAATATTGTAAACCTGTTTGATCCCTGTATCCATTCTCCATCTGATGTTCAGAGAACCCGTGTTAGAGCTTATCAGGGCCCCTTTTTCTTTCCTCACAGTCTCCATCCCTCTTTACAACCTGGGTCTTTTGATGTTCCCCACGCGCTAGGCCCCGGAGTTGTAAACGCTATCTTGTTTAGGCCACGCCAAACCAGCACCCCGCTTATCACAACCCCCCATCGCTGACTTAGGCCCGAATAGCCACCAAATGTGATATTGCCTTTTGATGTTCCCCACAGCCCCTCCCCCCTTGTAGGATTCTTTGTTCCTCCTTTGGTAGCCATTTTATGTACATAAACACACACATACACTTCAGTTGTGCATTGCTTATTGTATTTAAGGGGATATTTACTTTATGCTATTGGCCAATTTGAATTTAATAAACATTCTTATATTATAACTGTTGTGATTATTGCTTGAATGTTGTGTTGAAGCCAGCCTCTGTCATTAATTCAGATGAATACCTTTTGTATTTTAATAATTAATACTTTTCTAAGATTGTTATTAATTATAAGCTGATAACCAACAGTGTGAGTACATATGATGGTGCCCCCTACACCACCAACACACTAAATGTATCCAACAACCCCACTGGTTCCAAAATCCTGACATTCATACCCATAAATGTCTACCCAAACAATTCTAATCAATCAAAGAAAATTAGGTATTGAACTTCTGGGAGAATATGAGCTCCAGGTTGATGAGCAGAATACAAAAAAACTAAAGAACAATGTACTCCAGAGACCATGCATTTCAGACGGAGAAGGAGACGTCTTCTCCTTCTGAAAAATAGCAACAACCCATAAATAGACATTCACGGCCTGCAACACAGAGATATGCCGTCACACCAGCCATTTCGGAAGGAGTGGAAAACCCAGCCTTCTCCCTGAAGCGCCCATGAAAACCACAAAGCAGATAACTCACGCCACTTAATTACCGCAAGATGGACAATGCCGTCAAAGTTGTCAGTGCAGGTTGATAAACGGTAATGTTTAATGGGACTTACCATTAAAGTAAATGTTACCAATGTATAAATTAAAGAACCATCAAACCTGCCCCGTTTTCCCTGGCTAGGCAAGTTCTGATGCCATTCAGCCACGCATTTTATAATGACTCCTCATGAATTGAGAGAGGCCAGCGATGGCAGGTTCCGTCAAGCAGAGCCCCTAACAGTAGCGCAGGATGCTTTGCGAATGCTCCTACGAACCCAAGGCAGGCTCCATCGCAGTAAGACAAGACAGATGTGCACCCTCCCCCCCTCTAGTTGGTGCATATGATTAATGCGTGTCTGTCCCAGGAACAGGAGACATACAGACATAAAGAAGACAAGACATCAAAGTGCAGACATTTTCAGACATTGTTCAAAGAGTTGGCTGAGAGATAATTGACAGCATCCATTTGCTTGGTTCTCTCAGCAAACATTCGCAGATTTAGTGTTGCAGAACAACCGGAGAGAACATGTAAAGTTGTGCACAATTTCTCAATCCCTTTGCTTGGGAGGGAAAAAGTCACTTGAATCTCGCATGACTCGCTGGATCACGTCTTCTGTGCTCTCCTGACGGGGCAATGTCAACGCCTTCAGGTGCTCATGCTCATGTGTTCGGAGATGGTGAAAACACAAAACTCAAAACACAACAGAAGGCTCAAACTCTGAGAACCAAAACATGTCTCTAATGGTTTTCCCAAAGCAGAGGAAATTGGAAAAATATTCCCATTCCCAAGCAAACAAAGTGTCTGAGTACATAATGTGAGTGAGAGGAGAGTATGGATTTCTTGGAATCTGAACCTTCGGTCAGCAGATTCTAGATTCCTATCGGGTCACATTGCACTACATATAGAAACCAACCAAGAGCTCTACAGCATGGACAAGTGAACAGTGAAACTCCATGTTTCTCATCACATTGTCTTATGTGTGAGTCACATTTATCAAGGAATGACACGGTGCAGACACAGTGTCGTTATTCAAAGTGAATAAGGCCCATGCATGCCAGTCGGGCGCAGAGGAAAAACCTTATTAATATTTGACGGGATTCTGCCGGTCCGTGACACCACTAAGAACCCGCAGGTCAAAGGTTAATAACCAGACAATTAAGACTGTCAGCCAAGTATTCATGAGTGTCAACATAACGGTTTGACTAAACTGCCTGAACCCCAAACAAATGAGGCTATTTAAAAAGAGACCAGTGAAGAGAGAGAGAGGAAATGGACATGGAAAGGGACACAGCATGCTGAATATTTTCCACACAATATTCAGTGTGAAGCCCCTTGTGGTAATAATGCCCTTAACCATTGTGGTTGGATCATTATTTCACCACCACACCGGTGGCACGCAGTCCATATAAGCTGTGAATGCACCGCACACGCCCAGGTTTTAGAGACATCAGAATGAGCACAACACCAGAATACCACAATTAACGACAACAACACAACAAGACTACAAGACTAAAAGAGACATCCAAAAAGCAATGCCAGCTGACCCCCCTGAATGAATTACTGAACTATGATTTACTTAGGAGGTATGCCTACCTTTAAACCCATTACAGAGACAGACACTGGTTCTGTAGACCAGTAGAGGTTTCAACGTCGGTGCACCATGAGCCTAGTATCGGTGGCTGGTTTCAGCGGCCCCACCTGGCCAGAGCTAGAGTCTAGGGATGGGTGAGGCTGCACAGCGGTGATGCACTGTCTCATCAATGCAGACGGGTTACACCATCCATCAGCACACACACACACTCAAGAGATGGCTGGCATGCTAGCAGTGTACCGCCTGCTATCTACAATCAACTACAAACTCTGCAATAAACCAGTTTATCTTCCTGTCATGGTCTGCCGTTTGATGGTGCGTCCATTACTGTGTTGTCAGTGTATGTATGTATCGTTTTAATCAAGGGTGACCGCATTTTCAAACCTACAAACAGAGGCCCTCAGTGTACATGATCATGTGATGATGCATGCAGTAACATAGGCGTTACCATCCCCCCCTTTCACCACCACGGACAGCGCCTCAGCAAAAAATAAAAAAGAATAAAAATGGCTTTGGTTTCCAAAACATGACATTGATCTGTAACTGGCAGCCCAGGAGGGAACCATTGTCTACCATCTGGTGAAACACAATACGTTTGAGACAACACATGATTTTTCTCTTCTCTATGTCATTTGTGCACACAAATGAACCAACGTGTGGGACAACTTGTATCATGGGCACGCGTAATAGCATTTTGAGCATGGCATAACAACAAAAAAGCAGCCTCGATATATGTCTTTCTCTCTGTTGCCACTCCATACAAGATGATGGACATTGTTGCAGAGGGCATGTGTTACTAAGCATCATACCACTTTCAAGCTTGAATGAAGTCTTTATTTCCCACTTAAAATAAGCAAAATATAATGATCCTTCCCCTCGCTCATACGTTAATTGCCAGGGGTCACGCAGTTCGATGTTATGCTCAAATTTGTCAAATATGTTCACAAATCCTTCCCAGATTTTAAAGCCATATCATTTGCACAGAGTCCTCAATAATAACAGCAAACAGCACGCCTAACTGTGGACCCAGCAGAAACAGCTAAGCCTCACACTCTTGATTTGGACTGGCCAGGGGGGCTTGAGGGCCATTATAAGGACGATGGGTTGGAACATGTGGGGTACAATTGGGGTTGCAATTCAAAAAGACAAGTCTTCTGTCTCCTGATAGAATCCTGGCACCCTGACAGGGAGAGGCCGGTCGGTCCATCACTACGGTAACAGGACAGAGGCAAGTCGGGATTTGGACGACCCTGCCAAATCCTGTCAACCCTTCTTTAACATAGTGGAACCCTCTCCAAAATGGAACTGTAATATATGATGGGGGTAGTAGGGATAAATAATGGAAACACTCTCGGACAGGTGTTCCTAAAATGTTTCACGCCATGATCTACCTGTGCTGGTGATTTAATCCAAGGATCCAAATATGTTGTGCAGTGAAACGAAAAAAGAAAAACATACTTATTTAAAAAGTGAGACGATTTGTCTCCATGTATATTGTTCATCAACACAGTATCCCTTCCCACTCCTGAAACATGTAATGCTCAAATGAGACGGACAAGGTATGTATAGAGGCCTAAATATAATCCCATCAGTCACTTTGAACTGTGTTGAAAACCACTGCTCTTGGAAATGGAGAACTTGGACTTTGTATAATACAGCATTTCCATTAGTTAAGACTAAACAGTGCCAGTTTGGAATGAATGGAAATGAGTGACTGCCAGGTCCAATATTTATAGTAGTCATGGGCATCCTTGATCTAGGAGATGGTTCCCACGCTGGTTTGGTCCTGACGTCCAAAGAACCGGGCCAAGATCGACTATTTATCTTGATGGGAGCCCTCATTAAAAAGATTTGGTGGCCCATTTCTCGTCCCTTTGGCAGATTTATTAACTTGTTCCCATTTGGTTTTTGGGGTTATGGCGCCCAGGAACATCGACAAAAAGGCTGCACAAAAAGTCAAATGACAATCAGCCAGACTGATTTAGATTTAAGTTGAACTTATTTTCTCGCTCCCCTCCGAGCACTTCTTTGTTGTTTTGATACTTGCGTGAAACATCCTGTGCCTCAAGCATGTATAATTGCTGTATGTTTGATTGTATGTGTAGCAGAGGGTTCCCAGTCCAAGTTGTCTTTGGTGAGCAACTCCACACCCTTCTTCTGGAATCGCGGTCAATGTATAATGCTAGCCTAGCCAACCCATCATATTCCAACCTTAATTATGACCACTAATCTACATTTAATGTGAGGTCACACAACTTGACATGTACATTGTATTTTCAATCATTTAAATTGCCATGGGATGGACAGTGAGGCATTGTTTTCATAGTGTGTTTTTTTTCTCTCCTTGGTATTATGTAAGCCTGTTGGCAAGTCTGGCGGCCCTATAAAAGTGATTTATGCACAAAAGAGCTGTACAAAGGCGCCATTTTCAACTGCAACTTCAAAGGCCTGAATTCAAAGGACACCTCTTAAGCATGTACCGGTGCAGTGCATCGATTTCCCTTCCATCTGTGCGTGTGTCGTTGTATACGTAGAGACTCCTATTACGTGAACCACAAAAAGGGTTTCCATGTGAGTGGAAGGAACAATTTCAAAATAAGCATATCTGGCAGACTGCCGTAAGGAAACCAGGAAACACATTGACGAGTTCACGGTGCCGGCAGTCACGGTGGCCCAGGACATCTTTAGCAGTCGTCTGTTACAGCTCTGTGATTAATTGAGATCTGTACTACAGTATAGATGATTTCAATCAGAGATGACAAACCACCCTGTCCACCCTCCCCCCCCCAAGCTTTGACATTTCTGTGAGCGAGTCAAGAAATATCAATTAACTTGACAAAGTGACGTCCCCATCTGATCACCACGTACTGCTGGCACATTGATAGTAATAATTAGCATTTTAAAATGCAATTTGCGTTTTTTGTGCCCCTCCCTATCCACCTCTGTCCCATCATCATCAAAATCGAAAATGACGACCGAATAAACACTTCATGGATGAAAGAATCAGGGCAAAGCTCTGCGGACCAAATGACGACACGTCGCTGCGGGGGAAAAGATGAACATGCTGGGGAGACTTGTGGCTGACAGTGAAGAATAAGCATATGAGCAAAGAGTAATGATGTTATCAGTCATGCGGAGGTCTGGCGGCAACAGATGAACTGCGCGTGGAGGGTGCAGCGAGTGGGCAGATGTGGTGGAAGGTACAGCAACGCAGCACACACGCTAGCTACAGAGGGAGCGGGTGCATGAATCGCAGAGCGAATGCATGGATTCAGAGACGGAAGACACTAATCAGAGAGTGAATTTGTGAATTCTATGAAAAGGGTGCTCCTGTCAGGATGTGTTGTGCCGACCATAACGGCTGGTCGGAGAGTCTAAAAAGTACTTGCTTTGTCCTTTTCCAAACACTTTTTCTTGACCTTGATGGCATGAGGTCAAGGAAAGATGTGGAAAGAACCTGCCTTCCATTTATCAGCGCGCATCACTTATTCATGTAATGATTTAATATTTAACAACATACTGTACATCAAGTATTAAAATGGAGAGACGGGAAAGTTTCATGCATTGACAACTTTTTTATTTTATTGGCAGGTGTCAATAAAAACAAGAACTTTGATAAGATCTCCCAGAGTTGTAACCTATCCAGCAGCTCAGCATTGCCAAACTCTTCATCAACAGATTCAAACTTCATCAACACTACGACACGTGGAAAGACCCCAATATGAAACCATAATCAATCATCTTCACAATAACAACAGGAAAATCGACTTAGCCAGCTGCATGGCTACATTGATCAGAACGCCCTTCAATAGAATGCTTGAATAAATCAGATGGTGAATGCATGAATTCAACAAAGAGTGAACGGGTGGATTCATCCCATCGTGGATCCCTAAATTCCTCAGTTGGTAAAAGCATCAGACCTGATTCAGAGAAAAAATGAATGCACAAATACAGAGTCGATGCTTTCACTTACCAAAGTGAATCCATGAATCAATATTGAATTGATGAATTCATAGTGAATACATATATGCATCAGCTACAATACTTTCAATACAAAAGAGATGAAAATTCAAGTGTGAATTGGAAAAGAATGAAGCACAAGATGAACGCTTAGTGTCGTGCGTGCGTCTCGGTGGTCAGGTGATCAGACACAGCTGCCTTCAGAGAGGAAGTCTATATATCTGAAAGGTTATACGAAAGTGCAAGAT
>OMOU01042412.1:0-15684 GCA_900312585.1 Malacocephalus occidentalis
ATGTTATCTATCTTATCTACGTGACAGTCACATACATATCAAGTTTATGCACTCATACACACACTCGCTTGCTCGGTGAAACGCACACACACATACACACGCATGTTATGGAAGGCCGAAGGGGTCACAATTACGCCTCGCTGTATATGTGTATTGACGTAGAATGCAGTAAAATGTAGCGTTTTAGCTTCCATTATGCCCATCATCACATTTCACACTGTTACTTTGAACATTTACCATTTCATACTGTTACTTTCACATAGCTTTTCTGCCTCAGTCTTACACACTTAAACAATGTAACTCTGTCATTTATGGTCTCAAAGGTTCAGTCTCCCTGGTTTGATTATCTCTCTGTGGAGATTATCTCTCTTAGTAAGATCCCTCACCCTGTGTCTCTGATCAAAGTGCTTTGAGTCCATCCACCTCTTCTCCCTGTTTTTCTGTCCGTCACTAAAGTCTCTGGAATGCCAACATTGATTTCAGGTGTACTATCATATCTGTATACCTTGTACATATCTCAAAACATTGTCAACCACCAGCACGTAGTTGCTGCTACTCAGAGACAAAAGGTCTGCACCCAGCTTCTGCCAGGGTCTATCGGGTAGTTTAGTTAGCATGAGTGGCTCTTTTGCGTTTGCACTCTCATTGATGCATGCCCTGCAGTTCAGAACTGGATCCTTTATTTGATTGCTAAGCCCTGGCCATCATACTGTCTGACTCGCATGTTCCCTGACTACCCCTGATGTCCCTCATGTATTTTCTCTAATACCTGGTTTAGCATTTTGGGCAGGATAACCAACCTGGTGCCTCATAACTGAAGTCCATCATGCACACTTAGAGTGGCTCACTCCGCCCAGTAGTGTTTCACTGCTCATTCCAGCTTGTTGTGGTCTGGCCGCCCCTGCATGCAGTATTGCATGACTTGTATGTCATTCTTCAACTGTCCTCCATCAGCTCACTGTCCACATGAGTCCAGATGTCTTTCAGTGGCGCACAGACAGTGTGTCTGCTGTGGTGAGACTTTTCACTGGAATGTGTGTGACAAAGTAAGAGTATCTTGTTACGAATGCCACATTTTTCCTTTGTCTTTTTGGCCCTCCCTGCTGGTTGTTGTGTTTGCTGTTGTCCTTAGTGTTTTTCCCTACGAAGATCCTGCGAATGACATTCACCAGTGTGAATCTCTGTATCCTTGGAGGAAGAGCATTGAGTGCTTGCCCTCCCAGCAGGCTCATCAGTGGCTTATGGTTTGTCTCTCGCTCGAAATGTAGACCGATCACTAAATCTCTCACATGCCCAGGTAGCTAGAGCTTCCTTTTCCACCTGTGCATAGCATTGCTCTGTGGTCATCAGCGATCTGGACACCTGTGCCTAGTGTTGTAGTGCTTGGGATCAGTCTTGGTCTCCAGATGGGTCTCAAGACCACATTTTAAAGGCCACGGTCTCGTCTCGGAATCGACTGCATTTTTACTCGGCCTTGACTCGGTCTGGGCCAAGCAGTACTCACAATTTTATTTCAAGACCAGTAAAGATCACAACTGCAGTGACATAATTACCTGCCTGTGTATTATCTGATTGTATTGATTATTTATTTGTACTGTGATTGGGTATAAAACAACAGATAACTTATTTTCAATAAGTTTGAAAATTGTACCTCTGACACCCTGACACACCCCCTGTGAGATATGAGGGGATGTGGTTACGATGACAGGAAATGACAAGCGGACTGTCAAGAAATGCACATGACTGGTATGCATCATTACCGGCCACCCTCGCGTTCCTGCCACCCATGATGCTGGGCTGGTTGCGGACAAGATCCGGAAGGGGCCTGGAACCCTCCCACCCCCACACGGTCGGCACCTAGCACATGGACAGCAGCACCCCCCTAGCCCTGGTTACGCCCAGGGCCGAATTTCATTCCCAGTACACCCCTGTTAACACCCGTGTACTCTCCCCACAGAAGAGGCTAGTGCAAATGGCACAAGATCAAACTACCTGGTGATGATGATACTTGTATATTGTTTTTCATGAAACATGCGTGCATGAGTGACTTCTGTTATGACAATTCAACTCGGTCCTCTCCTTGCTGGTCAGAAAGAACCGGAACAAGCCACTTGCGTGGCATGTTCGGCTCACTTGTGTTCGTCCACTGTTCCATCTGCTATAAAGCTCTTGTTTTGTCGCTGTCTGGTCTCATCTCCTCCATGGAGATGATGTATCCCAGGAACTTCACCTCACATTTCCTAAACTCACTTCTCTGTGTCTGGTGGCAGAGAACAGTATGCAGTATAAAACAGTATAAAACCTGCTTTTCCATCTTTGGGTAAGGGTATGATTTTAGACACTTTCCATAGCTCCGGACAGGTCCCACTGAGTAGATAAAATGTGACATATTGGTTTAGAAGCTACAATTGTTACAAAACAAGTTTATTGATACCAGGAGATATCATCTAAGAGAGAGAGCAACAGCTGTTCAACAGGGTCTTGGTTAACCATATCAAATGAAAAACATGTTTTATCCCTCATAATACTGTTCATGATGCTGCGTGTTAAATTGACTTCATGTAATTGCATGCCAGCTCTTAACCTGTCTACTTTGTTGATAAAGTAGTTGTTAAAGCAATTAGCTACATCGTATGGCCTGACGATGAACTGACCTGCACCTCATTTTCAAATGGTGTTTCTTTTTGTTTTAATTTAACATACTGTTAACATAATTTTCCTGACAAACATCAGACCACTGTAAATCATTAACATCTTTAACAAATGAGCCAGCATTCAATATTTTACATGACCTGAGGTAAACAATCCTAACTCCAAACTTTTAGTCTTTCTAGTTAAAGCAATCAAATGATGGTCACTGCATCCCACAGCCTCTGATACTGCCTGTGAAAATGCTCATGTATGTTAGTGGAAATACAATCAATACAGGTTGAGAAATTCTTATGTTCAGTTTGTTCAGTCACAACCTGGGTAACTTACGCAATGGACAGTTTTCAGAAAACTATTCAATAGTCAGGTCACCAAGAAGGAAGGTCTTCTTACTTTCATCTGTCACTATATCTAGATTTTCACATATTCTATCCAAACACTAGAATTGGCTTACAGTATGGAAGATTAATCTGTAGCCATAATGTCAGTGCTGTAGCGCAACTGAAACGTTAAATGCAACTCCACCACCATATTTGTCCCTGTCTCTTGAATATAACGCCAATGAACAAAAACTGTCAAAATGTAAAATAAGAATAAGACAAAATCTTTCAATAAAAGAAATTGAACATGCGTTCAATATCCATATTATGCCATCTAGCCCCAGGTTGCTTGAGAGCATTTGTCCAACATTTTCTCTGATTAACTCCAGTTCTCTGCTTTCTCATCTGCAATCCTATCAATTCAAATGTTTGTCCTCCTGCACTGATTTTCAACGTTGTCCAGGTTGGTGAATATTCCATCCATTTCCTGCTTAGAGTTCATGATGTGGTTATCGAATGATTCAATCTCCTTGAATCCTCTTCTTGTCTCTTCCAACGTCCAAGCTCCTGTCGGTCTCTAATAATGCCATCCAGTCTTTTGTTAGTTCTAGCTATGATCAGCAGAATAAAGCATTTATTTTCCTGCTGCTGAAGCAGCATCTCTTTGTAAGACTCTTACTTCTGTTCCAATACTGTAGATGGGAGAGCACACTCATTATAACCACTGAATCATCCTCACAAGGGGATGTTTTACTGTGTTTAGGAGCCATGGTCTTATCAGAATGTACCAGGAGTTGATTGATGTTGTAGATGTTGATATCCAGTCAGGCCTGTATGTCAGAGCCCGAGTAGGCCCAGAAGCCCACCAACCTGGACTACAGCCACAAACTCAAACATTGATGCAATATTGTCCACAACGTTTAGAGAATCTACAGATCAAAATGCTTGATTCAGTGAATAGCAGCACTAAAAAGCTTCTCTCTAGATTTAGACAAGCCAGATTCTCAGAGACGAGGCTTGGCAGCCATCTTGAAAACCAGGGACTGAACGATATGTGCATGTGAGCATGACTACCGAAAACACAGTTTACACAAGCAGTGTGTGTGTGTGTGTGTGTGTGTGCGCGCGCCCATGTATGCGTGTACATCGTGTATGAGAGTGCAACCTCTCCATTGTTATGGGGTTGGAAAGTACCCCCTGCACCCTGTATGTGTCTGTGTGTTGGTACATGCATGTGTGTGTGTCTGTGGAAGTAGGAAATCACAGAACCTATGAGGAGCTGTGTCTAGCTGGAGGAAAACAAGGCATGCTTTCAAGTTCAAGTTCTTTTATTTGTCAAATGTGCTATATTGACATACAGCACAGGTGAAATTACATGCCTCTCAGGCCCAGGTGAATTAGTGAAATAGACACTCTAAACAGTAAGACAATCTAAACAGTGAAGACAATCTAAACAGGAAGACAATCTAAACAGTGAAGACAATCTAAACAGGAAGACAATCTAAACAGGAAGACAATCTAAACAGTAAGGACAATCTAAACAGTGAAGACAATCTAAACAGGAAGACAATCTAAACAGTGAAGACAATCTAAACAGGAAGACAATCTAAACAGGAAGACAATCTAAACAATATAAACAGTTATGAACAATATACACAGTTTGTAGGTGTACATGTTTAATGGGTTATAGGATTAGTCAAAAGAAAATATCAGATTCTGCTGAGTTGGCCCCTACCTGTTGAACACATGATAACAAAATCAGGAGACACTTAGATTTGTGTTATTTGCTGTGTATTGTCACATTTGTCAGCATCTGTTGTCCCAATAGAGTAATGGAACATGCATAATAATAGCAATAACTATACTACACAAGTCATTTATTCTAGCTTTTAGTCTCACAAAATCTATGGTAGTTTCGAGGCATGGAACGGTTAATGGAAACCTTCCCACTCGGTTTGCTTGTCTCGGTTTGCGTGTAGTGTTCGGTTCAGGGCTTGCACAAAAGTTATTTTTCATTTGAGTGCCGCAGCCAAAACATAAGGGTAAATGACATCACCCTCGGTATTTTATATGAATGAGGTATCTCACTATGGGAAGTGCCCCTGGGCATGCCACCACGTCATGACAGTGACTGCAGGGGTCCCCCCCTACCTTATAAGTCACCGTCAGACCCTAGTACGTCATTCTGAAGCGAATCTCTTGTGCACAGCAAGGAGGGGTGTGCGGTGAGATAGCTCACTCATATTATTTAAGAACCGGGGTTATGTACTGTAACCTGACATTCTTTTTCAAATATTTGATCGGTATTAGATTAGATTAGATTCAACTTTATTGTCATTGCACAGAGTACACATGCACAGAGTACAACGAAATGCAGTTAGCATCCAACCAGAAGTGCAAAGGTAGTAGCAAAGGTGCGACAGTGGAGCAGTTAAATGACTGAATATATATATATATACATGCTTTTAGATTAGATTCAACTTTATTGTCATTGCACAGAGTACGCATACATGTACGCTATACATTGAGTATTGGCAGTATAGACATTGGGTATACATTGGAGTATGTACAGTATGGACAGATGTATACTCAGTGGTGCTTGTACACTGGGGTGTACAGCAGGGTATATACAGTGAGGGAGCAGGAGGTTGTTCCTAATGAAAGGAGGTGCGTATTGATCCACATCAACAGTCTTTGGGCCGAGCTGACGCCATGGACACAGTCTCTGGGATGAGACCCACTCCGATAGAATGGCCCGGTAAAAGGGAGACTCGACAAAGACCGAGACTGATACAACTTTGGACAAAAGTTGTATCAGTCTCGGTCTTTGTCGACGGTCGGCCTCTTCAGCTAAAGTACGGGGTTCCGTAATAGCCATATTAGCAAGCACTGTCTGGACGTGTGGCGGCATGTGGCGGAGAAAGAGTTCAATGAATAGAAAATTGGGCTCTTCCGTACCTAGCAGGTTTAGCATAATCTAAACCATGTGCACAGAAGGCTAGCAAGGCTAGTGTCCCCCAGGCCCTGAATCGCGAACAGACGTCGGGCTCACTCTGACTGTGAGAGTTTGAAGGTCTTGAGGAGGTGAGCTTTAAACGCTGCATATTTATCTAGGGCAGGTTGGGATGTAATGAAGCCTACTGTCCTGGCCGCAGTGGAGCTCCCGAGTGCTGAGATGACATGGAAATAGCGTGCGTCGTCGTCGGTAATCCCACAGAGGTTGAATTGAGCTTCGGCTTGCGCAAAACATGGTGCTGCAGAAGTCTCCCAAAACTCCGTCAATTTGAGGAAAACACAGTTGCACGGGAAAGGGCGATCGCGGACAAGATGACCACTGTAGGAACAGATGATAGCGGCAGCAAGAATCGTACCATATGAGCATATGCCCTGTGTAGCGCACTGTGAGCCATGAGGGGGGCGTGGTTAGCGATGTCGCGCAGTGACAAGGGGGAGCGGAGTGGCAGTAATACCTGGAATGTGACGCAGCTGTAGCAAATGAGTGCAATTAACGCTGTATAATGACACCTGTGCACTCTTCCTGCAGTAGAGGCTGGGCACACATGGTGACGGAAGGCCCAAGGGACTTCAGCGCCAAACCCCCTCTGGACTCCCGCAAAGCAGCGGACTATAGACGACTGTGTTATATGATTTATGTTTTGAAACTGTGATTAAACGCAGCGTTATTGACCGCATCAACGGAATTCTCTCCATCATTCTGGTGAACCCAGGAAAAGCCACAGCAGTGGCATTGTGACAACAAGAGACATTGGTACATGCATATTATACAGAGGATAATCACAGGCTCCCCCCATGACAGATGCTTTTGCCAGTGTCAGAAAATTGTCATTGGCATTTCAAACACAGTCCAGGAAACACCGCAGAGCTGAAGGTTCATCAAGCCTTTCATCGGCAAGAAGAGGAGTCACTCGTCCAGGATGTACCAGCGCGCTGGAATTCAACTCTGGAGATGATAAACCGGGCCCAACACAACAAAGACCCACTGAAGGCAACACTGATGCAGCAGAAGCACAAGTTAACCATGCTAACCTCAGCTGAATATGACAGGCTGGAAATGTTGGAAACGCTGCTGGAGCCATGCAGGTAAGGTGGTTTCCCTATCCTCTTGAATTTTAATTAATTACAAATCCAATTAGTATAATATATTATTGTATTTTAGAAATCATTTTAGGCCTGTCCCCTAAATGGGTGTTATCTGAATGAAAAGTGTAGTCATTAATTCTGTTGGTCTTGTGTGTTTGTAGGTACATCACTGAGCTCCTGGGTACAAATATGTGTCCTGCTCTGTGGTGCTGCCTGCACTCTGCCCCCTCTTGGAGGACTCAGATGTTGACCCTGCATATGTAGTGCGCTTCAAGGCTGCATTCACAGAGGACCTAAAGAGACGAAAGCAGAACACAGACATGTCATGGCTTAATTTAGCAAAGCTCTAGAGCCCTGCTTCAACAGTGCCATTTGAGACTGTTTTCTCTGACAGGCCACATTTTGCATAAGAAGAGTTCAACTCTGTCATCTGAAAATATCAACAAGCTGGTCTGCCTGACCAACTGGTTAAAAGAAGAGTAGACTTTAGGTTCACTGTAGTCATGTCATGAGATGTTTTAATAAAGTTTTAAAAAATCAACCTCTTTCTCTACCAGTTTGTGATTCATGTTTCATGTATTTGTTCTGTATTTGTGCTTGTGTAAACTGTGTTTTCGGTAGTCATGCTCACATTCTACCCAAAATAAAAATAAAAAAATAAGATGTGAAAAAGTTCTCACCCTGGTATCAGTGTTGAAGTGATGACTTTGTGTTCACTGCACAGACGAGAATTATTGTTAGTCTTCACTTCATCTTCTCCTCTTCTTGTGTTGAGCAACCACTGGTCCAGCCTATCTGGATAGTAGTAGTAGAAAGCTTAGTAGACAGCAGTCAGTAATAAATAGTCATTAAAAAATGTTTACCATACAAATGTACATACACTATACACATATACATACCTATACATACTAATACAGTCAGCACAATGTCATCCGCAGACTACAACACATGCGGAAACCAGCCTGCTCTTCCCCCAACCTAGCATCAATGGCTTCTTCAATACGCCCTAGCAGCACCTTGCAGAGCACCATGCTTGGGATGGATAATAACGTCATACCTCTCCAGTCACACTCTCGCAGATCACTATTCTTCAGTGTCAGGCTGTTGCACCAGTCCTCACAGACACTTCTAAAAAATGTATATGAGCTAACTTCCCTCTACATTCAGATGAGAATGATAAGAAAATGGTCATTTGTCACAGACTACTTTAACTTCAGAGTAATAGAAGACCATCCAGAGTGACACTCAGAGAGTATCAGGACATTCTGATTTGTCATTTCAAAATAAAAGCCCTTTAAAATATCACATATGAGCTAATTTCCCCAAAAGATCAGGTGACAAGTATAAGGAATGGTTCAATTGTAGCAGATCAGACAAATAATAAACATGTCCAGCAGGGTGTGCGAAAAACATCTGTCCTCCATATACATTTGGAGGACAGAGACAGACTGTGACACTCTCCTCTCTCCTTCCTTCCTGTGTAAACATGAGTCACTTATCTTATATCTTATATAAATACCGTAGCCTAAATAATCAAACAGAAATAACGAACAAAAACTCCTCTCTCTCTCCCTCCCTCTCCCTCGCTCTTATTATCTCCTTTGGTTCTTCAGGAAGCTCAAAGTTTCCTTTGGGCGCTGGACATTATGGGTTTCCTGTGTGTATGCGTGCGTGCGTGCGTGCGTGTGTGTGTGTGTGTGTTGGGGGGGAGGGTAGGCGTGGGCATGTGTGTGTGTGCGTGTGTGTTCCTGTCCAAGTGAAGTAGGCAACGAAACCGAATGAAAATAAACGTTTTCTTTCATTAAGTAGAGAGGGAGAGACAGAGAGAAACGGAGAGAGAGACGAATTGCAACATTCCTTGTGTTGGTAAAAGCCATCTCCACCCTGTATTGTGAGTCAGAAGCCTGTATTTTACGTTTAGGAGTGATGGGCTAGACCCCACTCTGATGGACTAGAATCCAGACTGGTAGAATTGGCCAAAGACTAGAGAACAGACTAGACATGAAGGGACTGGATCCCAATAATGAACTCTATATCTCTGTTCTCTACAGCCAGCATGTGTGAAAACCGCAGGAGAGGACTGACCAAGAGGTAGGCAGCATAGAGCCCGTAAACATCCTCTCTACATTATCACTGTTGTAACATTACTGTAACCCACATCCTCGCTAAATTATTACTGTTGTAACATTAGTGCTGTACATCCTCGCTACATTATTACTGTACATCCTTTCTACATTATGACCTGTTACATTATTACTGTAACCCAAATCCTCATTACATTATTACTGTTGTTACATTATTAATGCAACCCACAAAAGTAATAATGCAGTGAGGATGCATTATTACTGTTGTTACATTATTATTAGTGAAAAATTCCTGAAACTGAAGTTTCAATTTCTGAAAGCAGTGCCCATGGAGCCTTTGACTTTGGTCACAGTGTATGGATTACTGTTAGGGTGTGGTGAGCTTGTTATGCTTGGGCTGACAATGAAGTACACTGTCACCTGGAGTGAAGGTGTGTGGTGTAGCACGACGATGAGATTTAATCTTTGCTTTAGCTCCACTGTCCCTTGCTCTCACTTCAGAGTCTGAACTGTTGCAGTGTGAGTGAATGCAGGCGTCGTTGTGGACACCTTGCGTTGCCCACTGGAGTTTCTGTTGAGGTGTGGATTGGTACTCACAATAGGAAGGTGTTCAGTTGTTGTTTCAAATTGCTTGTGTTTCAGCCACACAAACAACTTTGCCCAGTGTGCGCATGAATCTTTCAACTGTGGCATTGGCTTGAGGCCAAAGGGGGGACTGATCACCATTGAATAGGGGACCCTTATCAGCTTTTATAACTCTGGGGATCCCAAACATAGAGAAGACGTTGTCCATGACCGGAATGACTGATCGCTGAGTTTGTCCTTACACTCTGGACAACATTGTCTACGATGGCGAGCAAGCACTCTTCAGTGGTCCATAGAAGTCTACACTAACATTATGCCAGGGAGCTTCTGGCAGAACTGACATTTTTAGCGGCTCAGTACTTGCAACTGGTGTGTTGGCTTGACATGCGAGACAACTGCATACTACTGCTTCTGCTTTACGATCAATGTCTGGAAACCAAACTTTAGTTCTGAGTCGTGTCTTAGTTTTAACGATGCCCAAATGCCCTTCATGGGCTAGCTGTAACACTTCATCTTGTAGGGCAGTGGGAACTACTATTCTATTGCCCCGCAGTGTAATGTCTGATGCATGTGATGTTGTTAGTTCACTGTTCATTTGTCTGAACTGCTTTAATATGTCAGCATGTCGTGACTTGTTAGTTTGGTGCGATGTGTTATCTCTGATGTGAGCACTGACCTCTTGAAGGATCGGGTCCTCTGTATATCTCTGTTTTGATCTGATTGAGTGTCATGGCTTTAGGTATTGCATGACCTGCGATTAAGTTCACATACTCTTCTGCTACTTTTATTGCTCGTGTGTTGTCACCTGCATGAGTCAGCTCCCTTTCTATATTCCACCTTGAAGTTGTAGGTCTGAAGCCCCATCTCTCAATCCGGGCAGGTGGTTTTGACTTGGGATTGTTTCATCGGTCACTCAAATGAAAGGATGACGTAGATGTACAGGTGGAAATGCTCACAGCTCCACACAATAGCAGTGCTTCCTTCTCTGTCTGGGAGTATCTCCTCTCCACAGTACTGAGCGACCATGTATTTGACCGCTTTGTCACCTTTTGTCAGAGGATTGCACCCAGTCCAACAAGGTTAGCATCCACAATCAGTTCTGTCTCTCTGTCTGGGTAGAAGCATGACATTGTAGGGTCACTGCTTACACTTTCTGTCTTTCAGTGTCTGTAATGCAGCTTGATGTTCTGGGCCCCATGCCCAGGGTGTGTCTTTTCTTGTGAGCTTAGGCAGCAGTTCTGAGATGGAGGAGAAGTCCTTGATGAATCTGAAGCAATAATTGGCTGTGCCCAGCAGACTTTTGATTTCACCTGAATTCTGGGGGTCTGCAGCGTGCTGAACTGTAGCAACCTTCTTGGGATCTGCTGAAGCACCTTGTGCTGAGAAGATGAAATCAAAGACCTCAAGCCTGGACTTGTTGAACTCACATTTTTCATGATATGGTCATATGGTGTTCTGAAATACCTCAGCAGCAGATGATATACCAAAACTCTGTCTTTTGTAGCGCCTTAATCCAAGGTGAGTGGTGAATGTGGAGATGCATCTGCTGTCTGTATGAAGTTCTAGCTGGTGGTATCCAGGCCTCAGATCCAGTTTGGAAACTCATCACGTCATCCATCATGTGAGTGATGTGGCGTTCCCTCCCTAGTTTCCCACATGTCAACAGAAATTCTTTGTCAGGGTTTTTTTCTTTTTTTCTTTGTTAAGCTTGAGAGGTGTGACAATAGGTGAGACCCATGGTGTCAGGCCAGAGACCCTCCTCAATGGTGTCTTTTGCCTCCAGTTTCTGAAGCTCATCCTCGACCTTCTGGTGGATGTTGAATGACACGTGTGGATGTGGCTGGCATGCAGGATTGATGTCAGGATTAATGTGCAGCATTACCTGAAAGTGTTTGAGTATATATATATTGAGTATAGTGTGTAGTGCTTATTGTGGAATACTATGTAGTTAGTATCGTAGCATCATATTCAATGAGAATATATATCAATGAGTAGTAGGGGTTGCATAGACTAGTCGATGAGTATAGTGTAGAATGAGTATAGCAAAGAAGTGTACTGATTATTTAGATTTGGACAGAGGTAGGAACCAAGGAGTTAGAGTGGAGTCAAGTGTGGCACACAGGGTGCTGATTGCTCTTTGTTCAGCATCGTATGTTCTGATCACACATCATTCATATCAACTCTACTCTATTTGTTCCTTGTTGAGAAAGACTGTCTCTGTATCTCTGTCTCTGTCTCTCCCTCTCTTTGGTAGATATACTTTGAAACACACAGGAGTATTGACAATATATGACTTATGACCTTGTGAACCCACCCACTCTTCATCTCCTGCAATGAAGTAAATAGTGCCTCTAGCAATTCATTCACTTTTCTCTTTTCTCCTGCCTTCCAAGAGAAGATGAAAAGAGGATCTCCTATCTCACCAACCATCTAAATCTGCTCAATCTCTCCAAACCACCACCAATGAGCAAACAAACCCTCTCATCTCCTCCCTTCTCCTTGCTACTCATCTTTTCTCCTCATCCTCTCTCCTCATCACTCCCTACTTCTTCCCTCCTTCTTTCTCCTCCTCCTCCTCCTCCTCTCCCCTACAGATCCATGGATTCTCTGGAGATGTGTTGGCCAGCCCCCATGTGTGCCATCGGGGCCCAGAACCTTCTCACCATGCCTGGGGGCGTGGCTACCTGTGGCTACCTCCACAAGAAGGGAGGCAACCAGATCAGCCTCAAGTGTGAGTCACAGGTTCTGCTCACCTCTTGGTTTGAATGCTTTTCTTTGGAAATGTTGTACATATGTCAGTGCCATTAAAGACAATGTAATTCTTTACCCTGCTCTCTCCCTCTCCTTCTCCTCTTTCCTCCTCACCTCCTCTGCTCTCTCCTGTCCTGTCTCCTCTTTCCAACTCGCCTCCTCACCTCCTGTTCTCTCCTTGCTATTTCCTTCCTCCCTCCTTCTCCTTCTCCTCATCTGCATCTCCTCTTCTCAGGGCCTCTACGGTACATCATCCTTCATAAAGGCTGTGTCTACTACTTCAAGACCAGCACCTCCCACACTCCCCAGGGGGCCTTCTCCCTCAATGGCTATAACAGGTTAGCATCTCCTTCAATGGCTCCAACAGTTTAGCATATCCCTCAAATCTACAATAGGTTAGCATATCCCTTAAAGGCTGCTACAGGTTATCATCTCTCTCAATGGCGACAACCTGTTCCCTAAATTGCAAGTTAGCATCTCTTTTATGTGTATACAATTTGTCATGCTACAGGATGACATAATTAGACCTATCAACATATTCCGTCACCTTGAGGTGTGAAGGTGGGGCTGGGAGAATCTGTCCCTGAATCTGCTAGTCTGGATCCGGAGGGATCTGTAGCGCCTCCCAGAGGGTAGGAGGGTGAAGAGTCTGTGATTGGGGAGGGAGCTGTCCTTGGCAATGCTGTGCGGCCTTCGCAGGCAGCGCTTCCACTGGACAGCCTCGATGGAAGGGAGGGAGCAGCCAGTGATGCGTTGGGCCATTTTCATGACTCTCTGCAGTGCTGTCCTGTCCGTGGCAGAGCGGTTGCCATACCAGACTGTGATGCAGTTGGTAAGGATGCTCTCGATGGTGCAGTGGTAGAAGTTCACCAGGATCTGAGTGGAGAGATGTACCTTATTCAGTCTCCTCGGGAAGAAGAAGCACTGGCAGATTATTCTGATTGCAAAGAGCAAGATGGCGGACACTCGATAAACCAATGTTCTTCATGCTGGAATTGTTTGTTGATTCTGATAATGCCAAGACACAAACAGTATTCTCCATAGAGATACTGTTTGTGTTGAAGTGTTTTAGTGCCAATACACACAAGGGCTGAGAAGCTTTGACATCAGGTACAACCAAAGCAAGAGTATGTATATCCACTGATGTACAAAAGAACTCAGGTGGAAAAGTGAACCTGTGTCCAGGATTGTGTTCCCTTTATGTTCACTTGTGCTGTACTTTTGGTGCCAATGCGTAATTTTTTGTAACTTGTACAGATGGGAAGTGCACTTTGTGGACATTGATTCACTGCAGCAACTGTCCCTCTGCAAAGACTGCATTCAGTTTGATGGGCTAAATAAAGGGTTCTTCATGTCCCACGTCTGTTGGTTTTGTTGCAACTGTTGGCTGCATTATGAGCAATGTGACTGTCCTTGCCACACTTACCAAGGAATCGGGGAGGGTCCCAGAATGTGAGCGCTCAGACTGCGAGTGATTCAAAGACCCTAGACCCTCTGTCACCTCACCCGGACAAGGGAAAGCGGTGCCAGGCCAAGCCCGAAAAGACAATGTGGAGCCGCTTCCCTGTGGGCTCACCACTTGCAGGGAGAGTCATTGGGGTCGGGTGCATTGTAAACAGGGCGGTAGGCAAAGACAGGGTCCTGGGTGTGTGGATCCCCGGCACCACCGTCTGGTTCTAGGGATGCGGAACGTCACCTCGCTGGTGGGACCCGGTACGGGTGCGGGAGGTGGAGCAGTACCAACTAGATATGGTTGGGCTGACCACCACGCACAGCACTGGTTCTGGAACCAAACTCCTGGAGAGGGGCTGGACTCTCTCCTTTTCTGGAGTTGCCCAGGGTGCGAGGTGCCAGGCGGGTGTGGGGATACTCACAAGTCCCCTGCTGAACGCTGCTGTGTTGGAGTCCTCCCTGGTGAATGAGAGGATTGCCTCCATGCATCAGTAGGGGGAAGGCTCTGACTGTTGTGTGTGCTTATGCACCAAACAGCAGTTCAGAGTATCCTGCCTTCTTGGAGTCCGTGGGTGGCATCCTGTCAGGCTGAAGAATGAGTCCTTCTTGGAAGGTTTGGCCCAAGGGTCTCCTGAAATAGCAGACGGGTACTGGGAGTCCAGGAGGGCTGAACCAACCCTCCTTCTGGGGAAGAGTCTGAAGCCTCGGGGGAAGCCCCACACATATCTTTGGCAGAGGTCACTGAAATAGTCAAACAGCTCTTCAGTGGCAAGGCACCAGGTGTGGATGAGATTCGCCTGAGATGCTGAAGGCTCTGGACATTGTGGCTGACACACCTATTCAATGCCGCATGGGGGTCGGGGACAGGGTAAGGAGCTCAGACATCTGGAGGGATCTCAGAGTAGGTGCTTGGTGCTTCTTGACCTGGCTCCAAGGTCTTGCTCCGAGGTCAGCTTGGAGGACCTCATCACAGCGCTGGAGAGGTGTTTTGGTCAGTGCCAGTCCGCCAAAATAAGCCAAAAGTACTTGGCAGAGGCGATCTTCTTCAGCTGAGCCATCACCCAACGTGGACCCTCTGCCCACCCACATGTCAGAGCGGCAGGCCACGAACAGTAGGAAGAAGATGACAGGGATGGGGAGCCTGCCCGCCAGGTGCCATCCACCGTTCCCCAGGCCTGGCTATGACCCGCTCTCATCGGTGTGACGAGCCTGGTCACCTCGCCCGGGTCTGTCCGGCACCCATCAGGAAACCTGCAGCCGACCCCATCGCCACTCCAAGGCCGATGCACCCTGGTGGGCCACCTTGGCCAAACCAGATGGCTCAATGTGGACTGTGAGCACGATAGCCAGGCGTGCTGTGCTCTGGTGGACACCGGGTCATCACCCATGTTCACCAGGACCTGCTGAACATTGCCATGTTCAGAATGGCCCTGTGTTACAAAGAACATGTGACAATAAAACACTTTGACTTTATAAAATGTCATTGTCATAATAGGATTATAGAATGGAATTGGTATAATATGGATTATAATCAGGCTATGACATAACTTGATGTATTTCAGGTTGATATAATCTGGAGTATAATCCTACATTATATAATATGATGTATTCCAGGGTGATGCGTGCTGCAGAGGAGACCACCTCCAGTAACGTGTTTCCCTTCAAGATCATCCACTTGAGCAAAAAACACAGAACCTGGTTCTTCTCTGCAGCCAGTGAGGAGGAGAGGAGGGTGAGAGCAC
>OMOU01042415.1:0-7500 GCA_900312585.1 Malacocephalus occidentalis
TGCGTTGTTTGATGTCTGTAGCAGTGTCGTGTGTGTGTGTGTGTGTGTGTGCGTGTGTCTGCGTGTATGCGTGCGTGTCCTAGCGCTAGTATCTCTTTCATTTTAATGGAATAGAAATAGACTAATAATAGAATTCAATTCTCGGTTGCCGGTGTGCAGGAGGAGAATGCGCTGTGCTCTCTGTCGGGAGGGGCCGTGACCCCAGACAGCCAGTTGGACGAGTCCACGTCTCCGGCAGACACCACCGAAGAAGACCCGCTTCCCATGAGGCCCTGGGGCAGGAGTCAATCGCTGCCGGCGTACGCCGACTTCATCATGGTATGCTACGCACGGGATGATGTCATCATCGCTAATAATACATAACATAATCACACAACCACATCACGACGGCCTTTACAACATTTAGTTTTTGGGTCAATGTCCACGTGTTGTGTTGTGTATGTGTTTACAGTTTCTCTGTTTACATTACAAAAGGCACCCGAGTAACACTTTCAACGATGCCCTAATGTCTATCATGCATTATTAATGTGTGTTGTTCACTTTACCTAAAGGATATAGGAACAAAAGCCTTTTTTTTTCTTTTTCTTCTTTTTTTTTTACTTGCATACGTATTTTGTCTCGTTATACTCATAAAAATGTAAATCCATATGTTGACTAAAGCCCACCAAAAGACCTCAAAACACAGCCCGTATGCACTGTCATTACTTGAGCACCCACATTATAATCATTTGTATAATGCATTATCATTTGATCATAATGTATTCTAAGTGGCTATTCACTTAGAATACATTATGATCAAATGATAATGCATTATACAAATGATTATAATGTATTACAACTATGACAATTCTAATACACAAAAAAATGTAGGGTGCATTATGACACTTGATTATTGTTTATCATTATAAATATTCATGAAATGATCATGCATTACGGGGATATTTCTAATGCATTATAGACAGAGCATTATAGAAAGTGTTATGGGTACTTTCCCAATTGCATGCGCATGGGAAAGCCCTGCTGGCATATATCAGTATGAGTCCAAGAGCAGATGTTGAGTAGTAGCTACTTGTTCAAGGCTATGATTCTGCTGACTGGCTGCGTTCAGCTCTGTTGTCGTGGTGGCGTGGAGGGCAGAGCATAGAGGGCGAAACTAAAACTGCTGGGGGAGAAGAATAGAAGATTGGATATCGATGCGGAACATTTTTCTAGGTCTTGCGGTTATAATATACTAACTTTAGCACAGGGGAGTGCTTGGAGCGGTATGTCTCTCTCTCCCTTTCCCGGCAGGAGCCAGCAGCCCTTTTTGTAAGCAAATATCTCTGCCATCACGTGGTACTGCTGTAGTTCTTGTAGACTGTGGAAAGTTGTGGGCACAGAACCGTTACGCCAAGCAGGGCTACCGGACTCTTGGCCACAATTCTGATTTCTAAGACTACCTCCAGACACATTTTCCAGTCCTAGTAGGCCGATAATGTGAAGGAATGTGTGAAGGGAATTCTGGTTGACTGGAGCGGTCGTCTGATCCGAGATGCAATGATTTCTGTCCCGAACCAGTCTGGACCTCGGCACCCCAGGAAAATAAAAAATACAATCTGTCAGATTTAGCTGTAAGAGTCCTATAGTGTGAGCTTGGCATTTTAAAGAGTGATGAAGCCAGTAGTGACATGGTTCTGAAATCAAGTCAAAGTCAAGTCAAAGTTCTTTTTATTTGTCAAATGTGCTGTATTGACATACAGCACAGATGAAATTGCATGCCTCTCAGGCCCAGTTGAAACAGTACAGACAAAAAAGACAGAAAAGACAAATATCTAAGACAAAAGACAAATATCTAAGACAAAAAACAAATAATGAAATAATGAAGAAATAATAATCTCCTCATATCTTGCTCATGTCTGCTTGTCTCTCTCTCTCTCTATCAGAGGACCAGCAGTTCGTCCTTCAACAACAACCTAACTGAGACCAGAGAGGAAGTGGCTGAAAGTTCTCTTGATGCACCAAAGGTAACCTTGGTTACACACATTTAACATTCTCACATATGAAACATTACACAAAATATGTGCGAAATAATTAAATAAGTATGTGAATTGTGAAGTAATATAAACGTTAATGAATAAGGAATTGATCACTGCTTTGTTGTGACGTATATGCTCTTTTTTGCATGCTATGCATAATTCATAGGTACCCTTACTGATATAGTAGTGGAAACGTGCTGGAATTAAATGTAATAAACTCCAGTAAATGTAATGTTATTTAATAAGCACCTCAAAATGACATTACAAGAACACATGGAAATGCAAGTGTAAAGAATGGTTCAAAGAAGAACAAACTAAAGGCAAATCATATTGAGATTGTCCTTTCTCATCGCCGACTTTTCCAGAACGAGGGACCTGGAAAGGGGGAGGGGCCTGCAGAGAGCCAGAGGGAGACGACCGGGGAGACGAAGACGACCAATCAAGAAGCAGAGTTGACAGCCAGCACCACGCCTGTCAACCAATTGGACTTCTACAAGACAGACCCCTTTGTCCACTGTCAGTCTGAACGTACGTTGAATTGATGTGAATGTTGATGTGAATGAACTCCTCACATTGAAGTCTACGTTCTCAGATGTCCTGGTAGTGTACAGCATAGTAATGCAGAAAATAAATGCTTGTGAGCAGTTATGCAGGTCTGTTTTTACAGTTGAGCACGCAATGTCACACAAGGTCGCATTTTAGCCGAGTGCTGGAGTTTATTTTGTGACCGCAGCCATTAGCGCAAGCACATTTTTCAGAGGGGAAAAAAAAAGGTGCCAGCCACCATCTCAAACTACATTTCCGCACTACTTGAATAAATATTTTACCAACAATTGTGCAAATGAACTTCAGATGAATCAGATATTTCTTCATTTCTAGATGAGCTTTTCAATGAGGATATCTTCCCAAAGACAGATTCCTCTGGTGAGTGGATTATGTAGAGCGTAACGTTGTGTAGAGATGACCATTTCTCAATAGATCCATTCCATTACTTGAAGTCCCGACACATTAACCACCGGCTATACAAGAGATATATTTCAGGCAAAAATAACCTCAACATTTCCATTTTTCTTCTGCAACTAGACGTATTTGCGTCAGACCCCTTCAAAGGCACCGATCCATTTGCAGCAGACATCTTGTTTCCGGCTGGGGGAGCAGAGGAGGGAGGGGCTGCCGCGGCGGCGGGGGCGGCGGTCGACGAGGCCGACACCAGCCTATCGTGCGTTGAGAACAAAGCGTCCACGGGAACCCAGTGCTTTGAGTCGGAGTTCCCCGATGAAGACAGCGACATCGAGATCAGCTACAGTCGCGAGGACCTCGCCGCAGACGCCAACCCCCTGGCGGCCGCGGCGGGCGGAACACGGGGGTTCAAGCCCATTCAGAGTTCCGAGTCGGAGGATCTGGGGCTGGAGGGTGTGTGCCGCGTGGGTTGGAGGTCACAGGGTCAGTATTCCGTGGAGTCGGATCCCAACGGCTACGAGCTGGACCTGGGAGCGGTGTCTCCTCCCTCCGACATCGAGGAGCTCAGCCTGGCCTCTCTGACAGGAGATGCAGCCGCCGGGAGGAAAACTGCAGCAGTCCAAGGTAAAGATCGCTCCCTCTCTCTCTCTCTCTCTCTCTCTCTCTCTCTGTTTAATACAGATAATGTTTGTATTGGACAATAGAACCAACCAGTATTCAGGTGAATCATTTAAAAATTATTATTATCATCATATGTTAATGTACCTATTTTTGTAGTTTATTTACAGCCTGTTTTAAGTCTTCCTCTGATACTCCTTGTGGGGGGATCAGATTGAAGCCAATTTGAGAGTACTTTTTTCTTTTTGTTGTCAACCAGTTAATGTCAACCAGTTAATTGAGAACCAGAATGTGATAGTTAACATTAGGTAGACAGATATGCACTGTCAGATATGCATAATACATCTTACACTGGATCTTCTCAGTCTAGTTGAAGCCCACTCACTCTCTGGCTAGCAAGAGGTAGACTATAGACATAGCTTATACTGCTGTGGCAATGCACTCTGAACTAATGGACTACTTCATGTTTTGCATTCCTGAGTGATGTCTACCATCCTTGTCTTCTTCCCGTAGGTCTGAGTTCTGATTTGGCTCAATATTCCCCTGAGCTGCCGCCCTTCGGTGCCGATTCTGACCCAATCGTGTCAGCGCCCGACATGGCTCAGCTCGTTATCGCAGAGCAGCCCATGTCGTGTGAGGTCACTCCCTCTCAAGAAGTACAGCACCTTGAGTCGGAAATGGACAACAGCTTTGAGGTGGAACCCCAGCCTTCCCAGCTGGTTCAAGAAAATTCAAACGCAGATGCACACAATCCAGTGACACAGATCAGCTCTGAGATGAATGAGTGTAGTTTTGAGATGAGCTACCCATCCACCCACTCTTCCTTTGACCCATATGGCTTCAAACTGAGTCCGGAACATTCTACTCACAGCCTTCTGGATCCTGACGATGAGGAAGATCTCAGCCCAGAACCCAATGATCCTGATTTGGCATTTGACCCTGAACCCACCTCCTCTCAGCTCAACTTTGACCGCTATGGGTTTGACCTCGCCTCCTCCCGAGTAGCCAGCGAAGATGTGTTTGACCCCTATGGCTTTAAGCTTAGCCAGGAGGAAGAGAACCAGGAAGTACTAGAGGTGTGTAGCCACGATGACCAGGAGGAGGTTGAACTTTGTAGCTTTGCCAATCAGGAACAAGTAGAACCTTATAGTGAGACGAACCAGGAAGTTGTGGATCCGTTTACCCAGGACAACCAGGAAGTGCTGGAACCATGTAACCAAAACAATCAGGAGATGCTAGATTTCTGTAGCAATGGGAATCAGGAGATATTGGAACCAGGTGTGTCTGATACAAAGAATGTTCTGGACTTGTTTAGCATGGAGAACCGAGAATTGGTTGACCTGTCCAGTCCTTTAAACCAGGAAGTGCTGGAGCCCTTCTGCGACGATAACCAGGAACTTATGGTATCTCATAACAATGGTGATCAAGAATTACAGCCATGTACCCAGGAAGTAGTAGAAAGAAGTACCAGCGACCATCAGGAACTACTGGCTATTTCCTGTCATGAAAACCAGGAAGTCCTGGACTTCTGTAGCCAAGACAACCAGGAACTCCTAGGATTCGGTGGAAACCAGGAAATGCAAGATTTCAGTAGCCATGATAACCAGGAGGTGCTGGACTTTCTAAGCAATGAGCCTCTTCCAGAGGCTAACAATAACCACCACTGTGTGCCGGACTCAAAGATGTTCTTCATTCCTGACAACGACACGTCTAACAGCTCTAACAGCACTAACTCTGCAAACGGTTCATCCAGCTATCTGGCAGAGGTCTCCAACAACCCTGCGGCCATGGACCTACAGGGTTTGGAACTAAGTAACACAACAGGCAGTACCAATAACAGCAACACGTACACAGCAGACCTTCTCGGCATTTCAGTAGACCAAGTACAAGCCGCTAGTAACATGTCGACCAACAGCGACTTCGCCACGTTCAACGTTATTCCAAGCCAAAATTTGTTACAAGGTGACTTGGGGTCAGTGTTTAGCGCCGGAGGCTACATCGGCTGTCCTGACATAGCTGACGACCTGGAGCCCCTTCAACACAGACAGGTAAAACCTGTAGCAGCGCCAGCGGAACCCTTGGAACCAGAGCGGCCAGTACAACCAGTGCGACCTGTGAGGCCTCCTCGGCCTTCCCTCAGGGTAAGTTGGAGTAATGCACACACACACACAGGGTAGACACGTGGTTTTCAAAATAAAAGTCATCTGTGTTGTCGTACTACGATATCCACGCTGCGCGTATGCTTGACAGTCTTACCAACAACGCAGGACAACTATGAATATGCACGGTGATGCACTTATAAATATAACGAAATGTTCTTGTTTCCCCAGGCCAAGGAAAAGGCTCAGGCGCAGACTCAGGGCATAGACCTAAAGTGACCTGAACTCTGGCCTAGGAGTGCTACCAATCTCGCCAACACATCTGCAGTTGACCATAACGTAAGTCACTATCGGTGGCGGGGTGACGAAGTAAAGGGAGGGAACCCTGTGGAAACCCTGGAAATTCACAAAGTCTAAAGTCTCTAATTCTAAATGGGGGGGGGGAAAAGGGGAAATTGAAAAGAAAATAAAGCGATATTTTTTTGCTCGTGTCGTTGGTTACATTCTAATTATTGTAGAGCGGATCAGGTAGATAGCAGGAGAGACAAAAGTTTACGACACAACGATCCATTTCCCAGGACCGCCCTTCAATTGACGTTCATTCATGAACTTATTTATTTGAAAAAAGTGGTGCTCTGTTGAACATTCCCAGAATTGAGTAAACGAAGCAAACAAGACAAAATCTTTCCCAGCTACAATGGTTATAGTATACAGTATGTCCCACAAGAAGAAATGCAAAAGAAGTCTAATAAGAAGTAATACTTTATTTATGTATGCTATGTTATGTACGGTACCATGCTGCTAACACGCTGAGTTGAGAGATATTGGACGTTTTGACAAAGGTATTTTATTTATTTTTAGGTGCTGGTGCCATGTAAGTAGACTGTGTCAAAGGTAACATGTACATAAATATAATATAATCTATTCTGAAGAAGTAGTCTGTTGTGGTTATGAGAATTATGAAGTTAACAATAGGTAGTTAGAACTTGTAAGGTCAGTGCCATAGAGAGAGTTTGTTTTCAGGTTGTATAGCAAGCATCACGTTTCTGGATTTGTTAAGACGTAAAGTTAACATGCAAGGTTGCCTCTTTGGGAAGGCCTGTAGTTCTTAACATCATGTGGTCTGTGTGACGACGCGCCTGTCGGCCCGAGAGACGGAGGGAACGTGACTTAGCTAACATGGCTGCCACTGAACACTTGGAATACCCAAACTCTGTCTATCGAAGGCTCTGGGTTTGATGACAAATGTAGCTAGTTCTGTTCTGTTTACATGTCGACAAATTGTACATATAACTGCATGAACGCCTTTAATTTCCTTTTTAAAGGGCCCCAGAAAAGAAAAACTAAAGTTTGACGCAAGTAAAAAAAAAAAAAAAGGTCTTCTCCACAACTTCCCACAAACGTGTACTGTAGTAATGATGCGAGATGCGATAACTACTGTAATGTTGTATGCTAATTTGTCGGATCTTGTTGGCCTACCCAATAATGCTATTTTATCAAGGACATGTCTTTTAAATTGTGTCATACACAAAACAATTACTGCCTGGTAAAAGACGAAAATGCACACAAAAACACATTCTAACTTTTTTTCTTTCTCCCTTATTGCCTGTATAAAGGGACTGTGTACATTCTAAAGATACCATGTCACCAGTCTTGTATGCTGTTTACAAATACATGCAGACACACACTACCGTTAGAATGTCTGGATTACCATACCTTACTAGCTACTTACCTTAACTTTACCCAGCATCATACAGCATATTTAACAGCAGTCCGTGAACACAGCATTCTAAGGATGATGGTTTCAG
>OMOU01042415.1:12500-15659 GCA_900312585.1 Malacocephalus occidentalis
ACCGTCACTCGGATTTACTCTCAGCCGCTGGGGGAGTATTCTCTCCTGGCTCCCCGAGTGACATGTCCACTGCAAACATCTGGAAGTAGCATCTGAGGTGGGCGGGGCCAGGGGCAGGCTGTGAAACCCTGAGAGCTGTGAGCAGCTTCACTATTGTTGTTGCTTTTGTTTGGTTTGTTGTTCATGTTTGGGCAATGCACACATTTGTGTCATTCCATTCATGACAATGAGAGAGAGAAAGAGCGAGAAAGGGGAGAGAGAGAGCACTGGCTTCTTTCCTTTTCACATCTTTGTTGCGTGCTGTTGCATGGTAAACAACAGAACAACAGATTGTGTGTGACGGAGGCTGGCCTGGGAGGTTCAGATTGTATACATCTTGATGACACTCAACTGTGAGAGATGATTGAGAGTCATATATACACACACACACAATCATTTCTTTTTTTTGCCATTTGCTGGGATGTGATCTCATTTTAAAAAGTTATCAAAGTCATCAAAGTAGCTTTTCAAAGTCTATAGACACTGCCCACACCTTTATCCATGGCAGGGACCCTGTGGCTTGGCATTCGCATTTCCAAAGCTGTTTTTTGATGAGATCAAAATGTCTGTGATTGAATTCAAGCTTGTGTGTGCGTGTATGTGTGTGCATGTGTGTGTGTGAGTGCCTGCGTGCGTGTGTGTGCGTGTATGTATTTACTTTGCTTATAGGGGTTGAAGTCCTCAGAATCTGTGCTTGGAAGTTCATGTTCTTCATAGTTCATATCAGGGGATTCAGTCGTCACCCTGGCAGAGATGGTTCTGTAAGCACACAAATAGTGTCACTAGATAGTGTTACAAAATACAGTGTCTATATATATAGACAAACACTACCATACAATAATGGACGACCCTGTGAGGACACGCCCCCCCCCCCAAACCAGAAATCCTGTGATATTTGTGCATTTGACCTTCATGTGACCCAATTTCAAGGTCAAGGTCAAGTCGCACAGGCATTTTGACCATTCCAAAATACTCCCCATCGGAAAGTACCCCTAGCCACAAATGTTCATCGAAATCCCGTGATATTTGGGCATTTGACCTTCAAGCGACCCGATTTCAAGATCAAGGTTTCGAAATTACTCCCCAGACGAAAGTACCCCTAGGCACCAATTTCCATCGAAATCCCATGATATTTGGGCATTTGACCTTCAAGCAACCCGATTTCAAGGTCAAGGTCATGTCACACGGGCATGTTGACCAGCCTATGTTACTCCCAGGGTCAAAGTACCTCCATGGACCAAATTTGGTGTCGATCCCTCGACAGACGGCAGAGTTCACTTGCCGCAAACCCACAGACACACAGACTCACTCACTCACTCACTCACAGACAGATTTTCACATTTATATAGTAGATATATACAGATCCTTTCCAACAAAAAATACCATTTGAGAGACACATTCGTTTGCAAGATATCTAACTTATTTGGTCTTCTTAATATACTGTGTATAATATATACAGACAGAGCACAGTTCTATTTCACATTGGTGCTCAATGATGCCTTATCTCTTATCACTTCTGCTATCTGGCTAAGCTGGGTTTGAGAACCTTAGCCAAAGCCGCAGGCTCAGGCTCAGCTTAGCCAGAACCGCAGGCTCAGCTGTCGCCATCTCAGGCATTTCATCTTGTGACTGAAATTCACATGGATGGCTGCTCGCCTCTGTAGTCCTGTGAGTACTTTTACCACGGGCTGGGGTGCATCCTACTAAACTACAATATATTATACTGCACTATCCTTCTACTAAACTATACTACACTAAACAGTTCTGCACTATACTTCACTAAACAATCCTAAACTATACTAAACTAAACTGTAGGATACTGCGCTAAACTCTAGTATTATATGCGACATTATACAATATGATATGTGTGTTCTTACCTGGTTGGAGGGAGGACATTGGTCAGATCACATTCAGTCTCTGTGATATGTAAACAGGTCAGTGGAACAGACCACTCCTCTTCGGACCTGTACCACACACACACACACACACACACACACACACACACACACACACACACACACACACACACAAGCAACAAAAGAAGCCATAAACACACAACCTCACCCATTGGTTCCAGTGGAGCTAAACACTGGAGCCTGATATATAAGGATAGGTCTGTCTGTCTGCGCATCCATGCTAGTCCAATAGTCTATAATATACTATTTACTGGAAGGCAGTGGTGGAAAGTAATGAAGTATATTTGGTATATCTTATAGTATATCTTATAGTTTTTCTGTAAAGTAGCTTCGTCCACCACTGCTGGATACTATGTCCTAATAAGTGTTTGAAGACGTGTTTCTCTATCGAGTCCTACATAGCGTATCGGACGGTATAGGTGGTGCGCTGGTCTCCCTCGGGACCCCAGGTCAGCAGCGTTTTAAAGTTGGTGGACAGCCAGCGAAGGTTCTCAGGTTTGGGCAGCTGTCCTGCGCAACACGCACAGAAAAATAAGGACGACAAAATACCGCTCAAGTACTGAGTGCTGCAGAGATTTACCCAGGAAACATGTCAGAACATATGAAGTATTTTTGGCACAGACCGGTACAGAATGTCACCTCATGATAGTTTTTTCAGTTACATTTTAAATTGAAAGAAACAAAGATCATCCCCACAAATAGTGAATCATATGGCATTCATAATATCTGTCAAAATATTTGCAAGACAGTTAACATTTCAACACTGAACATTTAACATAAAGTTCAGCCTTAACACACACACACACACACACACACATTTGAGTGAACTGTAACCTTGCTTTTCTCCTTCATGTATTATACATATTGTGGAGGCAATATTGGACTACTTTTGAAATGTCATCCAATGCAACCTACTCACATGGGGAAGGGAATGCTACATAATGAAGGGGAAATATGGCTAAATGAAACCCACTACATCAAATTGACACAAATAAACAAAGACTAATTAAAAGCAGGATCAGCCCGCTGGTGCCAAGCAGTGAGCTCCCCTCCCAACCACGCAGCTCCAGACTATTCTGGACCACTTCAGACTGTTTGGGGTTTTTAACATGAAATGTATCACGAAATCAAACATTTTTCCTGACGAATACAGATAATGTAATATAGTGCGTCTTGTGGGTGTGTGTGTGTTGGGGGGGGGGGG
>OMOU01042417.1:0-11077 GCA_900312585.1 Malacocephalus occidentalis
GGGGGGGGGGGGGGGGTGCCCCTGTGACACTGGGAGCTGTGTTATCCATGGCAATAGCCCCCGGTAGGGTCTCCCAAGGCAAAGTGGTCCCAGGGGAGCAGCCAGCCTAAGAGCGATTCAAAGACTCTAATATAAAAAGGCTTTACAAAATGATGATGACCTCGCCTGGACAAGGGAAACCTTCTGAAGCCAGACCTGGGAGGGGAGCTCATTGGTGAGCGTCTGGTGGCCGGGCCTTGGTCCACGGGGCCCGGTCGGGCCAAGCCTGAAAGGATGACATCCCCATCACCCTCACCTCGCTGGCAGGGAAGGAGCTGGAGCTGGTGCAGGAGGTGGAGAGGTACCAACTAGATATGGTTGGGCTTACCTCCACGGACAGCACTGGTTCTGGAACCAAACTCCTGGTAAGGGGCTGGATTCTCTCTGGAGTTGCCCAGGGTGTGAGGTGTCAGGTGGGTGTGGGGATACTCACAAGTTCCCGGCTGTGAACCGCTGTGTTGGAGTTTTACCCGGTGAACAAGAGGGTCTCCTCCATGCGATTGCAAGTCGCTGGAAGGCTCTGACTGCTGCTGTGTGCTTATGCACCAAACAGCAGTTCAGAGTATCCGGCCTTCTTGGAGTCCTTGGAAGGCATCCTGGAAAGGGTTCCATCTAGGGACTCCATAGTTCTACTGGGGGACTTCCATGCACACGTGGGCAACGATGGAGAAACCTGGAAGGGGTGATTGGGAGAAACGGCCTGCCCAATCTCAACCAGAGTGGTGCTTTGTTGTTGGACTTCTGTGCTAGTCATGGACTGGCCATAACAAACATTACGTTCGAACATAAGGTAGCTCATAAGTGTACCTGGTACCGGACCACCTTAGGCCAAAGATCAATGATCGACTTTGTCGTCATATCAGCAGATCTGCGGCCGCATGTTTTGGACACTCCGGAAAAGAGAAGTGCAGAGCTGTCAACTGATCACCACCTGGTGATGAGTTGGATCAGATGGCGGGGGAGGCTGCTGGAGAGACCTGGTAAACCCAAACGGGTAGTGAGGGTGAACTGGGAGCATCTGGTAGAAGCCCCTGTCCATAGGGTCTTTAACTCTCACTGCCGGAAGAACTTGTATCTGGGGGAGGTTGGGGACATGGAATCTGAGTGGGCCATGTTCAGAGCCTCCTTTGCAGAGACGGTGGCTAGGAGCTGTGGTCAGAAGGCTGTCGGTGCCTGTCGTGGCGGCAACCTAAGAACCCGCTGGTGGACACCAGCGATGAAGAAAGCCATCAGGCTGAAGAAGGAGGCCTTTCAGGCTTGGTTGGCCCAGGAGTCTCCCAAAACAGCAGACGCGTACCGGGAGACCAGGAGGGCTGCAGCCTCAGCGGTCACTAAAGCAAAAGCCTGGGTGTGGGAGGAGTCCGGGGAGGCTATTGAGAATGACTTTCAGTTGGCCTCAAAGAAGTTCTGGCAAACAGTTTGGGGACTGAGGAAGGGAAAGCAGGGCTTAGCTCAGGCTGTACTCAGTTGGGGAGTAGAACTGCTGACCCAGACTGTTGATATTGTCGGGCAGTGGAAGGAACACTTTGAGGAACTCCTGAAGAACTTATACATAGATCAAGATGGCGGCACGTGAACAACGCAAGTCTCCGCGTCTCTCCAGATTTAGCAAATTAGTAGTAATATGCTTAATTATTACAAGTCTGTTCACTCAAAACAGTCTTGCGAACCTAGTATACACCCGAAAGGAGCTTTTAGACATCCGTTCCTCGAATTCAATCAACTTTATCGGTGATGATTTGCAGAACACCGGAACACCAGAGCTCTCTAACCTGGCCCCGCGGACAACGAGGGCTCACAGACGGCATAAGGATCGTAAACAAAAGGCTAACCCCTTACCGGCTCGCTCTTCACAGCGTTTTCCTCGCCAATGTCCAATCTCTGGTGAACAAAATGGACGAGCTATGACTATGGATTACAACCCACAAATGGATTTATACCTCCGATATAATCATTTTCACCAAAAACAGCAGCATACGGGGCGCACCGTTCTCCGCACGGACAGAACAATGGATGACTCCGGTAAGACCAGAGGTGGTGGGCTGTGTATCTACGTGAACAACGCTTGGTGTACAGACACTACTATCATCGCGAGTCATTGCTCGCCTAACCTAGAGTTTCTTATGATTAAGTGCAGACCATTCTACCTGCCCAGAGAATTCACCGCTACCATCGTGACTGCCACCTACATACCACCCGTTACTAATGTTAAGCTAACCATGCAGGAGCTACATGCTGCCATTAGCAAACAGCAAACTTCTCTTCCCGAAGCAGCCTTTATTGTTGCGAGTGACTTCAACCACTCCAACCTGAAGACTGTACTCCCCAAATTTCACCAACCATGCCCCACTAGAGGAGACAAGACCCTCGATCACATCTACACCAATGTAGCTGGTGCATACAAAACCTCCCCCCTCCCTTACATTGGACAGTCTGATCATCTCTCCCTGTTTCTACTCCCCATGTAATCCCCGCTGATCAAACGAGTGAAACCCTCTCTAAGGACTGTCAAAGTCTGGCCAGAAGGAGCAGACTCAGCACTTCAGCTTTGTTTTGGGAACAATGACTGGAGGGAGTTTGCTAACCAGGCTTCATGTGGCACTCACACGGACATTGACTCCTATGCCACCTCCGTCATGGACTTCATAAACACCGAGGTCAACAGTCATCACCACAAAAAGGATCACCATATTCCCGAATCAGAAGACCTGGATGAACAAAGAGGTACACCAAATACTGAAAGCTCGCGATGTCGCTTTTCGAGCCTACAGCTCTTCAGCCAACCAGAAGAGGGCCATCAAGGAGGCCACGCTAAGCTACAAGCTACAAACGACATTTGCGCTCGGACTCCGGACCCGGACCCGCCAGACATCTGCACTGCTCCCCGTACATACCCCGCTGTACACCCCAGTGTACACGCATTACTGCGTACACCTCTGCCCATACTTGCATACCTCTACATTTATGAACATTTACTTATATGCACTGTACATTCTTATATGCACCGTAGATTCTGTATATTCTCACAGGCACTGTAGATTCTGTATATTCTCGCATACCGTAGATTCTGTAAACTCTTATATGCACTATAGACCCTGGATACTCTTGTATAGATTCTGGATACTCTTATATGCACCGTAGATTCTGTACAGACTCTGTATATTCTTAATTACACTGTAGATCCTGGACATACTTATATGCACCGCTGTATACTCTTCTATGAACTATGGTTTCCGCACATTCACACACTTGCACTGCTCCCTCACTGTATATACCCTGCTGTACACCTCAGTGTACAGCAGGGTATGTGTCCATACTGTACATACCCAATGTATATCTCTGCCTATACTGCCAATACTCAATGTATAGCGTACATGTATATATATTTATTCAGTCATTTACCTGCTCTACTGTGGCACTTTTGCTACTATCTTTGCACTTCTGGTTGGATGCTAACTGCATTTCGTACTCTGTGCATGTGCATGACAATAAAGTTGAATCTAATCTAAACCTGACCAACATGCCCTCTGGGGAAGAGGCAAAGACTCCAAAGCCTCGGGGGAAGCCTCACCCATAGCCTTGGCAGAGGTCACTGAACAGCTCTACAATGGCAAGGCGCCAGGTGTGGATGAGATTCGCCCTGAGATGTTGAAGGCTCTGGACAGTGTGGGGCTGTCGTGGCTGACATGCCTATTCAATGTTGCGTGGGGGTTGGGGACAGTACCTGTGGTGCAGCAGACCGGGGTGGTCTGGAGGGTGTGCTCCAACTATCGGGGGATCACACTGCTCAGCCTCCTCGGGAAAGTTTATTCCAGGGTGCTGGAAAGGAGGCTCCGGCCGATTGTCGAACCTCAACTTCAGGAGGAGCAATGTGGTTTCCATCCTGGCTATGTGTGTGTGTGTGTGTGTGTGTGTGTGGGAGTTTGCTCATCCAGTCTACATGTGCTTTATAGACTTGGAGAAGGCTTATGACCGTGTCCCCCGGGGAATCCTGTGAGGGATACTGCAGAATTAAGGGGTACCGGGGCTGTTGGTAAGTGCCATTTAGTCCTTGTACAAACAAAGTGAGAGCAGTTCTGTTTGTTCTGTTTGTGATTCTCATGACAGAATCTCAAGGCATAGCCAAGGTGACGAGAGTGTCCAGTTTGGGGACCCCAGAATTGCATCCCTGCTCTTTGCAGATTATATAGTTCTGTTGGCTACATCAGACCGTGACCTCCAGCATGCACTGGGGTGGTTTGAGGCTGAGTGTGAAGTGGTCGGGATGAGAGTCATCACTTCCACGTTTGAGGCCATGGTTCTCTGCCGGAAAATGGTGGAGTGCTCCCTCTGGGTTGGGAGCGAATTGCTGCCTCAAATGAAGGAGTCCAAGTATCTATGGGTCTCCCTTCACGAGTGAGGTAAAAATGGATTGGGAGATGGACAGACGGATTGGTGCAGTGTCTGCAGTAATGCGGGCACTGTACCGGTCTGTTGTTGTGATGAAGGAGCTGAGCCGGAAGGCGAAGCTCTCGATTTACCGGTCCATCTACGTTCCAACCCTCACCTATGGTCATGTACTGTGGGTAGCGACCGAAAGAACGAGATTGCGGATACAAGCGGCCAAAATGAGTTTCCTCCGGAGGGTGGCTGGGCTCAGCCTTAGAGATAAGGTGAGGAGCTCAGTCATCCAGAGGGAGCTTGGAGTAGAGGGGCTGCTCCTCCGCGTCGAAAGGAGTCAGTTGAAGTGGTTCAGGCATCTGATCAGGATCCCTCCTAGGCGCCTCACTTTAGAGGTTAAAAAAAATATATAAAAAATATAAAACACTGAGGCCATGTGTCGACTGCCGGGGACTGAACGATATTATGGTGAATAATCCTCTCATTGCCTCCGCATTCCAGCTGTTAGAGGGGGCAACCATTTTTTTCTGAAATTTGACCTCCGTAATGCATACCACCTGGTCCGTATCCGAGAGGCGGATGAGATGAAAACAGCATTCAACTTCAGCTGGGCACTATGAGTACTTGGTAAAGCTCTTTAGCCTCACCAACCAGCGAAGGTGTCTGCCGTCAGCTCCTGGCCTGTACCTGACTCCTGCAAACAGCTGCAGCGGGTCCTGGGGTTTGACCAATTTCTATTGTCGACTAATCCGGGGTTACAGCACCATGCTGTTCATGTGGAATCCCGCTGCTGAGGGTGCTTTCGAGACTATCAAAACTCAGCTCACCTTGGCTTCCATTCTCTAGTTTCCTGACCTTGACCATCAGGTCGCCTGTTCATTCTTCTGGCTCTTCGATCTGATGCCCTTTTTTGGGCCCACTGGCCATCTGTCTCCACCAAATCCACATCCCCTGACCTCACCCGGAACCCAAGTGGATTACCATCGGTTGACTGAACTTTGCCACGACATCTGGTTGTCAATTAAATATCCACTCATCACTTCTGATTGTACTGCGTTTGGGTCCGAACAACCCCCGTGGCAGGAGGCATAGCAGTGAGTCTTGCTTCCAGTCTTCCTGGCTGCTACCCCCTGGGGTCAGGCCCGGTGGAGAGTCTTTCATCTCAGTGGACAACTGGCTCTGGTGGAGATGTCTTTTGAGGGGGTTAAGTGTGATTGGATTTCTTAACACAGTTTCCTTCTCCCCACAGGGAAGATCTGCCTTTTCTCCAGGATACAAATGTTTACTTTGGTGGAGCATTAAACCATTTGGGGAAGAGGGTGAGGGCAAAGTGTGATTGATTTTGGTTAACATAATAATGGACTGATGATTAACTCCACACAAGGTGTGAATGGGTAGTGAATGAAGGATCATGGGAAACCAGCTTGAATTGCGGAGACCCTACAGCAGTTTACGATACTGAGTACATACACTCCCCAGCATGGGTGGCCCCCAGTGGGAATTGAACCCCAAGCCTTGGCAGTGGTCATGCCACGCTCTGCTAATTGAGCGACAGTGGGCCGCAGGTAAAATATGAACTTTCTTTTTACTTCCTGTCATTGCTTGTGTATCTAACGAACTTCCATTTTTTCCGACATTTCCCTTATTTTCATTTCTACCCTCAGGAGTCCAACAGCCATTAAATAAGTGTTTTTAGCCTCACTTATCTTCAAACCTGTGCCATGGCCTTGAGGTGTCACACCTGGATCCCCTCCACAAAATGCTCTCTCTCTCTCTCTCTCTCTCTCTCTCTCTCACACACACACACACACACACACACACATACTCCCTCTCCGTCCTCATTTCCTCGCCATGTTAAGACGCTTACCATTTCCATCTCTTGATCTGCAAGTCATCCTTAAACCTTTTAACACGGTGCCGGCCCCCAGCGGACTAATCGTATTCCATAAATATTTAAAAAGGTAGGAGACCTGCTGCAAGGTTGTCTTATCGGCTACACTCCCCCCACCCTCCCACACACACCCATGATAATCATCTTAACCGCCACCTATTATAATTTTAATTACCTGTCTTTGATTTCTAAACTCGGGAGCGTGGTTATTCTCGGCCCTGCGGAACATTCCGGGTTAAAGGGGGTCTCCGGGATTAGCTCCCCTCCGATAATTGAGTCCATGTCAAAACGGTTGACTTATCCGTGAAAAGGTGTTCGGTTCAAATTACGGGAATTTGTGTTTTTTTCTTTTTTTTCTTTGCTCCTCAAACCCAGGATGATATCATTCCAGTTGTGTTGTTCAACGATGCAGTTGCTTAGCACAGTGCTAGTGGGAAGAGGACTCGGGGCTCGTAGAGAAATGTTCTTGGCCTGTGAATAACCGTTTTAACCCTGATGGAGAAAAGGAATGTCTAAAAATGTTGACTTCAAAGAGAGACATAGCAGACATGACTGCACTACAAGCAATATAGGGAAGCACACAGAGAACACCCTGCGCTCTACAGAAACATCTTCTGAGGTTCACCAGTGGTGGAAGATGATCTTTTACATCCAAAAGGTAAAAGTAGACAGAATACACTTCAAAACTGTAATATAAATTACAATACTGGATCCTAATTGTTGCTGTATTAATGTGTCCATCACTTTAATGTTGCAGCTGGTAAATGTGAAACTAAATATTACAACTGCTGAGTCGCTTGGGAGTTCCCCACCTGGGGAACAATTCATCCTTTTTGATACAATAATATAATCATGTATTTATTGATTTTGTATTGTTAATTTTAATCATATTACCTACATTTATTAAAGTAAATACAGCTGTTACAGATGTATGTATTAATGTATGCCTCTGGAGTAGAGTAGTAAAAAACAGAAATACTCAAGTAAATGCAAATAACCCAGATTTATATGGAGCTGTACTAACACATTTGTACTAACTACACTTTTTGAGAAAATGTACTTTACTGTACTTTGCACCACTGAGGTTAGGGCCAATGTATGCAAACTACAGAACTATGTCATATTGTGCTTTTATCTGAATATAATACACAATTCGAACAATCTTTCAACACTTTAACACACACACACACAAACACACTACCACTGTGGTTGACTGCATGCAGACAGGGCCTCTGTTTGGAGGAAGGTATGCAAACAGCTTTGTTTTCCCTTGCTGTAGGCCATTCATGTTGGTGCCAAACTGAGATGGGCAAGAAACACAGAGAGAGACACGGAGAGAGAGAGAGAGAGAGAGAGAGAGAGAGAGTAGTTTATGGTCACAGATGACATCCAGGCTTCACTATGGCCGCAGGCCCGCGCCGAATAGAGAGGGGAACATGGAACATTGTCTGAAAACAATTGATTTGGCTTCACGCACGGACCTCACACCAACAACCCATCCTGCCACCACATAACACAAATACACACACACAAAGCTACACACGCGTGCACACATACAAGCGCAGTCACCTATTTTCTTAAAATGCCAAGCGGGTGACAAAATGGCTGGGGATAACATGCCATAATTAACCGCTTTGAAAACGAGGCTCACCACTCAAAGGTTGGCAGTAATGTGCACACACGCACAGACATACACCCCACACATACACACACACACGCACAGACATACACCCCACACATACACACACACACGCACAGACATACACCCCACACATACACACACACACGCACACATATGCACACAGTCACGTCCGCGTCCAGTGTCATAAATTTCCGAGCACGTGCAACATGGGAGCTCTCCTAAGGGGCACTTTTAGGGGCACATCTGGGCATAAGCCTGCCCACAAAAGACTCCTGTACAGACACACAGGGTCCTTGGCACACGCTTTTAATGTGAAAGCTGCCCTAATAATGTCTGGAAAAATTAACTTTGAAACCAGAGCTTTTCATGTTTGCACATGCTCGACAGACCAAGTCCATTTTTTTTTACTGCCAGCTTGTTAAGTGGCTGCTGGCAACGTTAACAGCCAAACCTTTCTTTCTTTCTTCTCTTCTTCTGTTTTTTTTTCTTTTCTTTTTTAAACCAACGGGCCACCTATAGCCAGCGCAGGCGAGCTCCCAAGCAAAACAACGGTGCAGCACCCAGCGGCTCATCACCCCGGGGTAGAAGAGGGTGGCCTTTCAGTAAAGCCTCCGTCACTGTTATGTGCTGTAACAGCTAGCAATCCCGAGCCCCACTAGCAAACACATGATATGGGTCACTTGAGCTGTAAGCTCAGAGCTGGAGGTTGTTACTGTAGTCCCTTCAGTCAATCGCTCAATTGTCAAGCAGAAGGATCAGTCAATCAGATCGATCCGACAATCAGGACCCCCAATCAAAAAACACATCCATAACTGTGTTACCGAATCAAACGGTACGTATGCGTGTCTCCCACACAAACACACATACACACATGCGGTCACATGCCACATGCCCCACGAACACCCTGAGCATTAACACTGAGGGACAGATTGAGGAGTGATATCACGTTGAACATTTCCCTCCCGTGTTTTACGTTTTGTCGCGTCCCTCGTGCCTCAACATCTCTTATATTACATGCTGCTAACAGTGCTAACGGGCGACGGCACATACTCTGCACTACACTACACACACACACACACACACAGACAGACACACGGACACATACCCACACACTTGCCAAGCCAAACACACACAGCTGTCACATAGAGACCCCATGGAAGCTCGCACCTCGACTTCCTCGTGATTACAGAGTGAATGTTGGCAAGAGGCGCCCACCTAATAGCCATTTAGCTGGTTCCAATGAGGACATGTTTGTGTACGTCTGTGTGTGTGTGTGTGCATGAACATGTGTGTGTGTGTGTGTGGGGTGTTTGTATACACATGTGTTGTGTTGTGTATGTAGGTGTATGTGCATGTGTGTGTTTGCATGTCCGCGTGTGTGTATGAGTGTGCGTGTGTGCATGTGTGTGTGTGCGTGTGTTAGCACAGTAAGCAGAGAGCTTTCACACAGTCTGCCAGCGACCAGAGCAGGCAGACTTCCATCTCTCTGAATGAGAGGCAAATTATTCCAAACCATCGGGGAGACAGGAGGAGAAAAGCGAACCACATCTCTTTTCTTTATTTTTTTCTTTCTTTCTTTCTTTCTTTCTTTCTTTCTTTCTTTCCTTCTTTCTGTTTTGGATTCATTAACAATGTTTTCAGCCCTTTTGCTGGTGGCATCCAGGCACAGCCAGCCATTAGTGGTTGTACATTGCATAATTGATCCATTGGCTTCTTGACTGAGGCTTTATGAAGAGGCTATAGAGCAAGGGCAGGCAGATCAGAGAGGATTCAGTTGCCATTATACCACCACAGAAGAAGAAGGCGCAACGAGATGACGTCATTAAAAGAGACAGTTATTCTAACCTGAACCAAGTAAACAAAAGCATGATATTGTTTCCCATCTAATATGGCATGTTTGTTTCTTGCACTATTTAAGCATCTCTTCATCAGTTTGCATGTGCCTGATGCTGCCTGATGCTGTTGTGCCCAATGCTGTACATCAGCATGAATTCACCAAACCTGTATCGATACACCAACTTTTCCACGTCCCTCAATCGCAAAAACTTTTTGAGAGATATTTGGAGGTTTTGTTGTAGGCATTTTGGAGTTTTTTGCACGTTGCAAATGGGCATTAAAACAGTGGATGGAAACGCACCTGTGGTCTGGCACACATTGGAACAAGAGAGAAATGCTGAAAAATGAAATCACAAACTCATTAGCATTGCCCGTACCATGTAAAATGTAAATTGAAAAGACCTTGCACTTGGAATTTTTTGCTCAATGGAAGCCTTTCATAAGGAGGAGGCTACGGAGCTGACCAGCTGCCACACAGGGAGGCTGGCATTTATTTATTTATTTATCTCATTATACCAAGCAACATTTATTTGACTCTGTATTCAGCCGACAGGAGGGCACCATTGGAAGAGACGCTTGAGTTAAGCATATGAGGAAGGAGATCTGTGTGTGTTTTTCTTCTTCTTCGGGTTCTTTCCTTTATATCAGGTGACATTGTTCATGTTCAGACTCTTCCTACACACCTCAGACAAGGACGGGTGCCATGTTTCCTGAATGCCCATTGTCTTGTAGTTCGCCTTACGTGATTCATTTCCGCGCGACAGGAACAATACAATTATGGCTTTAGGGGTGTCATGGCCAAAAAATAAATTAAAGCAGGAAGACAAAAAATCAGAGATGCAATCAGCTTGATAAAACATGTTGGAGTTAAGGAACGTCAAGATGACAGAAGACAGTCCTCTACACTTCCTCCAAAAAGTTAATCGGAAGGTAATTGGCAAAGTTCCTTCTTCAAATGTGAATCCGACGGCGTGTCAGGGTTCCCGGTTGTCTCCAGATGGAGCTTTTGAGTTACAGCCACGCTTACACGCTCACCACAATTAACCTGATTGACGGCGGGAGAAACGGTATTACAACTATTAAACAGGTTTAAAAAGCAGGGGACAAACCTCAAAAGGTTAGCCTCTTGCTAACAGCTAGATCTCACCCGAGTGTGTGTTCTGCTGGGACAGAGGTTACACGCTGATGGCTTTTGGTGAACTTTTTCCCTGTGTCTGTTCCGTCATCGCGGGCCCCCCCAACACCTCCCCTCGCGCCAGATCCTTGTCAGTCATGTTTTTTTTCTTCCA
>OMOU01042420.1:0-10545 GCA_900312585.1 Malacocephalus occidentalis
AGAGGGTAGGAGGCTGAAGAGATTGTGACGTGGGTGGGAGCTGTCCTTGGCAATGCTGCGCGCCCTTCGCAGGCAGCGCTTGTGCTGGACAGCCTCGATGGTGGGGAGTGGGCAGCCGGTGATGCGTTGCGCCGTTTTCACGCCTCTCTGCAGTGCTGTCCTGTCCGAGGCAGTGCAGTTGCCATACCAGACTGTGATGCAGTTGGTCAGGATGCTCTCGATGGTGCAGCGGTAGAAGTTCACCAGGATCTGACTGGAGAGATGTACCTTCTTCAGTCTCCTCAGGAAGAAGAGGCGCTGGTGAGCCTTCCTGACCAAGGCGGAGGAGTTGAGGGACCAAGAGAGGTCCTCGAAGATGTGAACGCCCAGGAACTTGAAGCTGGTGACACGCTCAACCTCCGTTCCATTAATATAGATTGGGGAGTGTGTGACACCCTTGGTCATCCTGTGGTCCACAATAAGCTCCTTGGTCTTCTTGGTGTTGAGTGCCAGGTTGTTTTTGGCACACCAAGCTGTAAGGTGCTGGACCTCCTCCCTGTAGGCTGTCTCATCGTTGTCGCTGATGGGGCCCACCACCGTAGTATCGTTAGGATATGGCATCCTCCGTGCTCCTGTTCTGGCGGTAGGCGAATTGGAAGGGGTCGAGTGTGGGTGGTAAGCAGGTTTTGAGGTGAGCCAAGACCAGCCTCTCGAAGCACTTACCTAGGATCAAACTATCCCAATATTTATTGGGATAGTTTGATCCTAGGTACTGTTGAAAATGGTTCACATCCTCAGAGGCAAATGTGCCGTCAGAAGGGTTGAATGAAAAGGGTGAGCAAAACAGTCTTAGGTCCTCCAGGTCCCTGATAGTCCAAAAACTCATATGAAACTCGAGCAACTTATGCAGATTCATGGCTATTTGTCAGAGTTTTTTGTGGATAAAGTGAAGACATCAATAAGAAAGGAGAAATCAATCCATTTGATCAAATTGCCTCAAATCGCTGAAGCAGTCAAATAGCTCTTCAGTGGCAAAGCGCCAGGTGTGGATGACATTCGCCCTGAGATGCTGCAGGCTCTGGACATTGTGGGACTGTCGCGGCTGACACGCCTATTCAATGTTGTGTGGGGGTCGGGGACAGTACCTATGGCGTGGCAGACTGGGGTGGTGGTCCCCATTTTCAAAAAGGGGGACCGGAGGGTGTGCTCCAACTATCGGGGGATCACACTCCTCAGCCTCCCTGGGAAAGTTTATTCCAGGGTGCTGGAAAGCAGGCTCCGGCCAATTGTCGAACAGCAACTTCAGGAGGAGCAATGTGGTTTCCGTCCTGGCCGCGGAACAGTGGACCAGCTCTTTACCCTTGCAGGGTTGTTGGGGAGGGCAGGGGAGTTTGCTCATCCAGTCTACATGTGCTTTGTAGACTTGGAGAAGGCTTATGACCATGTCCCCTGGGGAATCCTGTGGGGGGTACTGCGGGAGTATGGGGTACCGGGGCCATAACCGTATGTGCCATTCGGTCCTTGTACAAACAAAGCTGCGTCTGTATTCTCGGCACAAAGTCAAGCACGTTCTCAGTGGGTGTTTGACTCCGCCAAGGTTGCCCCTTTTCATCAATTCATAATCTCAAGGCGTAGCCGAGGTGAGGACAGTGTCCAGTTTGGGGACCTCCAAATTGCATTCCTGCTCTTTGGAGACGATGTGGTTCTGTTGGCTACATCAGACCGTGACCTCCAGCATGCACTGGGGCGGTTTGCAGCCGAGTGTGAAGCGGTCGGGATGAGAGTCAGCACCTCCAAGTCTGAGGCCATGGTTCTCTGCCGGAAAACGGTGGAGTGCTCCCTCCGTGTTGGGAGTGAGTCGCTGCCTCAAGCAAAGGAGTTCAAGTATCTTGGAAAAAATGGACGGACGCCTCCCTGTAGAGGTTTTCTGGGCATGTCCGACTGGGAGGAGACCCCGAGGCAGACCCAGAACCCGCTGGAGGGATTATATATCACATCTGGCCTGGGAACCCCTCGGGATTCCCCAGGAGGAGCTAGAGAGTGTTGCTGGGGAGAAGGACCCCTGCTTAGATTAGATTTTTTAAATATTACATTCACTCTATTGTCAGAGTATGCACAGAGTACGCATACTAGTACAACAAAATGCAGTTAGCATCTAACCAGAAGTGCAAAAGTAGTAGCAACAGTGCAACAGTAGAACAGTGAAACAGTAAGCAGTATGAGCAGAATCTACAGAAAATGTACACAGTCTACAGGGAATATGCTGAATCTATGGAGTGCATATAGGTATGTCTACATACAAATATATATGGTGTATACTATACATTGATGTATGTACAGTATAGGCAGAGATATACATTGCTATACATTGAGGTATGTCCAGTATGGACAGAGGTATATGTAGTAGTGTGTATACACTGGGGTGTACAGCGGGGTATATACAGTGCAAATGTCGGACGGGTCAGGGTCAATGTGCAAATGTAGGATCTGCAGAGAATATACGGAATCTGCAGTGCATATAAGAAGAAACACAATCTACAGTGCATATGAGAATATACGGAAGCTTGCTGCCACCGCAACCCGGCCCCGGATAAGTGGAAGGAAATGGATGGATGGGATCAAGTTGCCTGGCAATTTTTCAAAAATCCCTGTAGCTGCATTGATATTCTACCACCAGCTACTGCTGTCTATACATCAAAGCTTCTCATAGCACTGTGCTAAAGTGGGTCGTGCATCAGTCCAAAATTGCAGTATAGTGTCTCAGTTAGTACAGTTAGTACATTACTCGTTTTTGGGGCCTTTTTATTGGAAATAGTCAGAGCTGGCATTATGGGGGCATTAGATGGCAATGCCCCTCCAATAGGCTCTACCATCATTTCCAAAATAGTATAGGTTGCATTTAATTCACATTTCATTTAGGTGTACTAAAAGTGTACTAAGTAGACTACCAATCGAATAGAACCATGTAAAAAGAATCATAAAAATGAATGCCCCCCTGCTGAGCGCTGTCCCACGCCGACTCTGATCCGAGTATTTGGCGGCAGGCGGTGAGCACCTTTATTAAAAAACAATGGTGTTGCTCTTTGAATGCTTAGTGCCATCTGGGAACCCATTAAAGATGCCATCGGTGAGATTCCAGAGGTAGAATGTGAGTGTTATTTGTTGGCATTGCCATCCATCAGCTATTCGTGAGTGAAATGCTCTGTGAGAATATCTGTTTTGGTTGACGAAAAGTCTCATTTTTGAATGTAGTTTTTCACCTGTTTCCACATGTGCACACACGCCATATCATAGCGCCACCACACTTCTCAATGGTGGAGAAACACAAGGTGTGTGCATGTGTGTGTGTGCGCGCGTATGTATGTTAAAAAGCATGTGTAGAAGCCTTAATAGCCAGGTATCATGGATCCGATTAATTCAGGATACTAATAGGAGGCGTTATAATACTTTGATCGAAAGAGTAGAACAGCCTCATTTAATGTTAGGCATACAACATGAAGTAAAACCCTTCAAATAAAGCACTTCAATATTATTAATATTATCATTTTCCTGCTATGGCGTTAACCTGCTATATTTCATGGGGAAAATGGGGAAGTATTATTCAATGAATATACTGTATGAAGAAATGAAGGTATTGAAGTAATAATGTAAGCAGGAGTCAAGGCGCAGGACAATAAGCACGCCATAAGTAGAAAACAACCAATAGGGATTTTATTTGTTCTTAATTAATTGATTTCAACCAAAAGTATCCAAAAGTTGTCAAAGTAATGAGCAGAAAACAGAACACACTCACTTTATATTGCCACCAAATAGAACAATGGAAACAAATGTATTATTGTATCAAACAACGTCAACTATTCATTCATTGGTTTAAAAAAAAGAAAAAAAAAGAACAGACAATATCTTGGTGTAAAACCATGAATTAATTATTCCACTTAAATATCACACTTACAAATGTTTTGTTCCTTAAAGCTCACTAAGAAGAAAGTGGACTATGTTTATGCAACGCAAAACTAGACCTGACTGATGAGAAGTGTGTGTGTGTCAGGGGGTTGAACTCCTCGCCCACCTTCGTTTGCTGGGCTAAAGTCAGCAAAAAGTCATCGCTCTGCTTGTCGGGGAAAACAGGAGAAAGAAAAATATAGCAACATGTTTGGGGGGCAATTTCTCTCTCTCACTCTCTTGTTGTCTTTACATGCGCGCACACACACATACACACACATACACACACACACACACACACACACACACACACACACACACACACACACACAGTACCTGTGTATGTAGTTACATAATTGGTAAATCATTCTTACATATTCATAGTAGGCAGACTATGACAACTGTACAGATAGAATTCTAACACTGCAAACTTAAAAAAAGTTAATTATTACCTTAGACATTTAAAAATGAGACTCATCAGATTCAATAAATAAAATAAAAAACAAGATTAAAAACAAGATAAAACAATTGTATTTTTCCCTTTTTTGAGTAGTATTGTTTGTTTATGGCCAAAGAGAAAAACAAATTATATATATATATATATATATATATATACTGTGATAGAGTATATATATATAAACACATATATAGACACACATACACACATATACACACACTGAACAAAAATATAAACGCAACACTTGTTTTTGCTCCAATTTGTCATGAGTTGAAATCAAAGACTTTTTCTTTTTCTAGGCCTATTTCTCTCAAATGTTATTCACAAACTTGTTTAGCATCTGTGTTAGTGAGCACTTCTCCTTTGCCGAGATAATCCCTCCACCTGACAAGATGCTGATTAGACAGCATGATTATTGCACAGGTGTGCCTTAGGCTGGTCACAATAAAATGCAGTACATCCAACCAGCCTCACAACTGCAGACCACGTGTAACCACACTAGCCCAGGACCTCCACATCTGGCATCTTCACCTGCAAGATCGTCTGAGACCAGCCACCAACGTTGTCAACGTTGTGAGTAGAGTGGCCCATGGTGGCAGTGGGGTTATGGTATGGGCAGGCATATGCTACGAACAATGAACACAGGTGCATTTTATTGATGCCATTGTGAATGCACAGAGATACCGTGATGAGATCCTGAGGCCAATTGTTGTGCCATTCATCCACCACCATCACCTCATGTTGCAGCATGATAATGCACGGCCCCATGTTGAAAGGATCTGTACACAATACCTGGAAGCTGAAAACATCCCAGTTCTTGCATGGCCTCCATACTCCCTGGACATGCCACCCATTGAGCATGTTTGGGATGCTCTGGATCGGCATATAAGACAGCATGTTCCAGTTCCTGCCAATATTCAGCAACTTGAACAGTCATTGAAGAGGAGTGGACCAACATAACATTCCACAGGCCACAATCAACAACCTGATCAACTCCATGTGAAGGAGGTGTGTTGCACTGTGTGAGGCAAATGGTGGTCACACCAGATACTGACTGGTTTTCTGACCCCCCCCCGCATATCTGTGAAATCCATAGTTCAGTGCCTAATAAATGTCTCTTTTCAAGATAAAACATTTTAGAGTGGGCTTTTATTGTGACCAGCCGAAGGCACACCTGTGCAATAATCATGCTGTCTAATCAGCATCTTGATATGCCACACCTGTGGATGGATCATCTCACTAGCACAGATTTAAACAAGTTTGTGAACAAACATTTTGAGAAATAGGCCTTTTGTGTACATAGAAAAAGTCTTAGATCTTTGATTTCAACTCATGAAAAAGTGTTGCATTTCTATTTTTGTTTAGTATATATGTATTGTATATATATATATATATATATATTGCAAATATGTCATAAAACCTCTCAGCTTGATATTAAGTCTGCAACCAATGGTTGTGTCATTTTATTGGTTAATCTGTTTTTTTTCCTTTTCATCTAAATTAGTGTTCATGCAAATAGAAAAAAAACTTTGTGAACGTCTTTTAGCCCCACTGCAGGTTGACAGTTCACCCCCATGCCTGTTTTGCTTCTTGACTGATTCATTTGGAAGGGACACAAACCCATGTCTGTTTCCATTGAAACGCTCGTAATTTTGTCCAGAAGTGCAGGGTCATGACGTAGCTCAGAGCTTCGGACCCCAAGTCACGTAGGAACTGCTGCAAGAGTCCATGTATGCCATTACTTTGTATTGACACTGGGATCCATTTTGTTCAGTCCACAATATGGGCCATACTACTGGACTAGATAGCTAGTTTCTGGGCTGTACATCAAGTGGTAGCCACTAGCTGTGGCTGAACATACAACATTATCCAGAAAACACACGGACCAAGGCATTGAGAGATGCTCCCCAATTTAGTCACGAAACAGACACAATATCCTCGGCAATCATTTAGTTTGATGGGTGAATGGCATTCCATGATTACACTAGATTATTATTATTATTACTATTATTATTATGATGACCATTTGTAGCAGGCTGATCTTCCATGTCGACATATAAACTGGACTTCTACTTCCTCCAGCAGGACGCACTGGTATTCCCACTGCATCCAAATTCCCAGCTGACATTCTGTGATGCAGCACTCCGCCCTTCCACCATCTGTATTCCTCTCAGGTCGGGGAAATATCCTGGTGAGCAAAATGTTGTATTGTTTCTCTGTTCCATCCCGAAAAGTTCACCAAATCTCTTCAACCTGAGTCCATTGACAAAGCTGAATGAAGCCAGGGATGCAGTAAACCGTAGTCCCAGTAGTCCCACACCATTTCTATCATTGTGTCTTCAGTTGGTTCATCCACCTCTAAGCTCTTGGTGTGGACTCCGGTAAGACCGGCTATAGGTTGGGGAAATAACTTTATTCACACAAAATGGCTCCACCGTGAAATGTGCTGTTACTCCAACCTGGACATCTGCGAGCAATGAGAATCAGTCTGCCGGCTGCAGATGACTGTTTTTACAGACATGAGGTGTTTGAAAACAGCCTACCAGTGGCCCACTCGACCCACAGCAGTCTGTCCGCAGGCAGCAGTCAGTAAAAATCATTGTCAAAAGCCCATTCCAAAGTCTTAGAAGTGTATTTTTATGGGCTGTATTGATAACAAGCAGATGGACCGGTCCAGTTCGGTTCCAGTCCGGTCTGTTCTGGTATACCAGCACAAAGCAGCCTGTAAAACCTGGCTGACTGTACGCCAGCCGCTCTCCTCCTGCTCTACCAGATGTCGGAGCTCAGCTCTCGGCTGGTGAGCGGCATGAAGCTGCTGTTCATGTGGAGTTCCGGCTTCTTCCCCAGCGTACTGCTCTGGGCCTGGAGACACACACACACATACATATATACATAAGTGGTAGTTGAATGAGACAAATAAATGCCCAAAGAAATCCTAATAATATACTGTAATGCATAGACAGTATACTGTATATGTAATGCTTAATGCCAATAAAGAACAAGAGAAGTGAGTTTAGGCTGCCATCCTTCTTTTAAAAGAAAAGAAAAACTATTAGCATTTGGTATAATGTTGCTCCCCTCCTCTTTCCTCAAGGGAAACTCAAAACACACTTATAAAAAGCCCACTAATCTGCTGCACAGCGGTGTAATTAATACTATCTACATAACACGTCTCCCTCAACCCCTGGGAAATACAGTGAGAGATCCATTTGTGATACTATCCTATTTCTTCTACCTCCTGGCATCAATCTGACACTCTCTAGGGAAAATAATTGTTTCTTTATTGTTGATTTTTTTTTCTTCTTGGGCATAATTAGTATTCCGTCACTCGAGTCTTCTTCACTTCAAGTGTGGTGGAAAGATTGAAGGCTATAAGTCTCAGGCTAAATAGTCTGTTTTATAAAGAGCAGCAAGCCAAAGCCACAACAATTAATCAATAGAATACGGGTATTTAGGTGAAATGCAATTTCAGGAGTTTTGGGGACCCTGCAAAATGTCACAGAACAAAGACTCGATATCCCATGAGAATCCCATGGGCATGGTTAGAACGAGCGACTTTGACTTGCTGGTTCATGCAGGAAAGAAAACCGTAGCGTGGGGAAAACAAGATTTGGTTGTTGTGTGCTCATGCCTTGTGGCTTTTCTTTAGTTTGCTGTAAATTATTTGGAGGACTCAATGGAGAATGTAACCCGCCGGATAGCAATTATAACACTTGTAATCGCTACGCAGGAATTGCCTTGATTGGCATATTTTCTTATCTCTGTTATACAGACACCTCAAAATTCAACACAAGCCAGATAAAAAGTCTGCAGAAAGAATGGGAAAGCATTTCTGAAACACCAAGGCCAGTGATAGCTCCTAAAAACGTGATTGGCTTAAGGAGAGCTAAACCACCTGACCCTGTTTTTGTCATTCTGTGGCTGCCGCATCTCCCTCTGTAAACACCCCATCAATTAACTTTCAATAAGTGGAGGACAGGTGTGTCACATCAATGCTTAATCGGCAGGTGAGTGGGAAACCCTTATTTTTTAATAAATATGTATGGTAGTCAATGGAGAGGGAAATTCATTTTTGATTCTGTTTGAATTGTGCCATCAAATACACGTGATTTTGCAGTTTGTCATAAAACTATTTAAGTATAATACATACAGTAATTAGAAAGACTAGAAAGACAAGAAACACCCAAATATTGTGTATGTATCATTTATTTATTTTATTTTATTTATTTGTTTATTTAACAGGGAGAATGTAGTGCTTGTTAGCTGTACCGGAGTGAACTAAAAGCTAATTTACATCTGTAGTCCCTGGGCAGGAAACAGAATACAATATCTTTTAAGAACTGAAAACTGTCATATAAAAACACAATTAACACTGTAAAATAAAAACACAATTACAAAACAGTACATATTCACGAAACAACAATAACACCAACAACAAGATTTCACTACATCAAGACACCACAACAAGTGTTAGTGTTGATTGAGCGCAAGATGGGTAGATTAGTTTGAATGGATTTTAGCCATGATTTCATTTTGAATTTAAAATCAGTACAGCTGCAGCACTCTATACGTCAGTTGATACTCTGCCAAGCCCAGTTGATCTATGCAGAATCACACAGTCAACTCTATTGGTCACCCTAGGTGTCATCCCATTATCTGAGCAGTGCTATAAGCTTTTAATGGGGGAGAAGCCAGATAATTGATCACTTTTTTATATTAAACAGACATCACAAAACTGTCAAAGGTCAGGAGATTATACTTTAGCAGAATGTTCAAATGATGGTAACTTGACAGCTGTTTGCCCAATGCCTTGAATGTTTGTTTGTAAAGTATTTGCAATGGAGCAATTGTTGTTTTTCCAGCTTGTAACCAGCTTGTGATACAGTATGAGATGTGTGGGAAAATCATTGAGTACAGTTTGGCTGCATCTAAGGGTAGCTGGTTTCAGATAAACCTAAAGTTCCTGAGATTGAATTGTATAGTTACACACCTACTGTTTCTTAAAGGAGAGCAGCGAGTCAATACAAATTCCCAGATATTCAAAATATGAAATAGTCAGAATATTCTCACCCTTTGCATATCTGGTTGACTTTGATTTTTCCTTATGTAAAAGTACATGTAAGTGGTTTTATTCACGTTAAGTGACAGGCAAGACTCTAAGAGCCAATTGGACATTTTGGCCATTGCTGATGTTCATTTGGCTGCCACTTGTGTGTCTTGGGTTTTGCAGATCTTTCCTTCGGGAATTTCGGTTCTGTTAAAAAGTGGTTTAGTGGGATTTGAGGTTGATATTTCTTTGAATCTTGCACCAAAGGTGTGTGTCAGAGTCTGCACTGAATAGTGTTTATTAAATGTGGAGGAAATTTCATTAGGATCATGATTCTGTTTGCAGTTGGTCTTTGTTAATTTATGAATTTTATTCCATATTGATTTGGTATTTCCTTTTTCCTCTTTCATAATTTACATAAAAACATTGCCATTACTTTGCTACTTAAAACTCAGTACTTGATCTTGACTTAAATGCTGTTTTCAAATCAGTCATGGTTTTTCATCAAATCCCACAGTTCTCTTTAAACCAAGGTCATCTATTCTTGATGCATCTGTTCTTGAACGTTTTGGTGAAATTTTCTTTCATTCTATTAATTTTGCCTATAAAGGATTCACATGAGGCCTTTAGGTTAGCACTGAGTAGAATATCACTCCAATCAGTTTGGTCTAGTACTTCATCTATTAATGTCTTTTTTCGATATTCTCTGGGAGTATTTCTTTATGCCTCATTGATATATAAACCTACATTTTGTTAGTTTCCTTGCAATAAGAGTCATGTTGTGGTCTGACAACACTGTGAGAAGATTGAAGGATTGTTTCCTTGCGGAAAACAAGGTGACATCACGGCTGTCTCTCTCCACAAGCTACCCAGAGCTGCTAACTCTAATGTTAATGCAATGCGCCCATGCAATGTGTTTTGTACCGAAATGTAATTGCATGAGCAATGGGACTTTCTCTTCCCGGATGATTAAATGACCAGAAGTTGCTGGATAGAACACATCAGCTAAGATTCATATAAATGTTTAATTAAAAACTGTTATTTTCTGACAAACTGCGACCTACTTGACCGCTTTTAAATTGACACGTGTAGTTCATGGCACAATTCAAATGTAATAATA
>OMOU01042423.1:0-14675 GCA_900312585.1 Malacocephalus occidentalis
AGTCTAAACAAACGGACAGTCTAAACAAACGGACAGTCAAAACAAACGGACAGTCTAAACAAACGGACAGTCTAAACAACGGACAGTCTAAACAAACGGACAGTCTAAACAAATGGACAGTCTAAGCAAACGGACAGTCTAAACAAACAAACAGTCTAAACAAATGAACAATATAAACAATATAAACAAATGAACAATATAAACAAATGAACAATAAACAATATAAACAATGGACAATATAAAATTGATCCTAGTGATCACTGAACATTGAACATTTATAACATTGATAATATTTAGATTATTCAACTACCTCTGGATACACATATCCCCTATGCTATATTTAAACATATGCTTGCTCTTATCTTATGTATATTTCTGCTATGCCATATGCCATATTTCTGCTACCTCACTTGTGCATCTGCCCTTACTTACATATATAATACTCAATACTCAATACTTTTGGATTTAACATTAAATTGTATATTTTCATTTTCATCATTATTATGTATATTGTGTTATCGATGTATTTTGTGCCACTAAATATATATTTTTTTTCATGTGTGTATATATATGTATATTTTCAATACATACAATTGTAAAGCCACATACAAATAAAAAATATATATCTCTTTTTCACTATATCTTTTTACGCCTACCATGTCACAAAAATTTCACTGCTCAAAAATGGCCCTGTGTTATGATGTACACGTGATAATAAAACACAGACTTTGACTTCATGTGAATTTGGCATTGGCCTAAAGCTACTATGTGTAAGCAGGAACACCAGAGTCATGACTAAGTGTTCTATGTGCAGCCTCTCTGTATAGAGAACATTACCATCAGCGTTCCAATATGCACACTCACAGCCTGAAGGATTCAAACTTTACATTTTCCAAAATGCAATTTCCGCTATCATTTATGTGTTCGGAAATGTGTTCATAACAAAACAGGAATCTGTGACTCCTCCCTTGTTGCGGTCATGTTTATAGGACCCAAGTGCAGACACAGGGACATGGAGACATGGGTAAAATGACACCAGGTTTAGTGGAGATGTGGACACGCAAGACAGGATGGTAAACAGATGGTAGAAAGCCACTAATGATACTGATACGGCAGTACAAACAACTATCTGGTGATGAGTGAATGGAAAGCCGGGGTTATTCTACCGGTTGGTTGATGTTGGATGTTGGTTGAGTTGATGTGTCTCAGGTGTGAGAGACAGAGCAAGGGAGCAGACACGCCCCCAATACATACACATGCAAGTTTGTTTAAATATATGACAGGTAGAGAGATGACTTGGAGGTACAAGTGGAGGCCGTGACATCCCCTCATTTCTGGATGCCACCTGGGTCTGGAACCGAGTGGATGAGCGAAGTAGGGCTGTGTAGGCATGCTTTCAGATCCTCTGAACACAACGCATGTACAATCGCGATCTCCTCCACCTGGGCAGGAAAAAAAGAGGGCTGGTACCCCAGAAAGCAGAGGAATGGGGACAGACCTGAGGAGGCGTTGATGAGGGTGTGCATACTCCACCGAGGAGGGTTGAGAGCTCCAGGAGCATGGGTCTGTGGACGTAATGCACCGGAGGTCCGCCTCCATCTCCTGATTTGGCCTCGGAGTGCTGATTCGTCTGTGGGTGGTACCTGGAGGACAGACTAGCAGTGGCGCCCAGGGCCTTGCAGAACGAACTCCAGACCTGAGCGATGACTGGTGACATCTGTTGGATACGATGACTGTAGGAATTGCATGAAGGCAGAAACATTTGGTCCACCATGAGATCAGCCGTCTCCCATGGTTCAAGTGATGTCCGCTGGGCCTTTAGTGGCCATCACCGATGAGAGTGGAGGAGGGGAGGGGGATTGGGGTGAACCACGCTGGTAGAGCACGAGATCCATCTAGCTCCATAGACGATGCGAGCCAAAGATAACGTGGGCTGCCCCCATCCTAGTATGAGCAAGTTAAGGCTCATATCCAGCAGCTTTTGGATGTTGGAATAGTGAGAGAAAGCTGTAGCTCACTCCCTATAGATAATATACAGAAGAAAGGGGGAGAGATGAGACTGTGTGGACTACCGTCTATTAAATGCTACAACAAGGAAGGATGTGTATCCTCTCCCCCGAATAGACAATTCCCAGACAAGGCCAAAATGGCATTCTGGATTACATTTGGGCTCTTTCAGCACAAACGGATGCCATTTGGCTTCTGCAATGCACCAAGCACATTCCAGAGATTGGTGGAATGTATCTTTGGGGATCAGAGCCTGCAATCTTTACTCCTCTACCTGGACAATACAATCATCTGCTCCACCTCCTTTGAGGAGCACCTGCAGTATTTCAGCCTTGTCCTGAACCGTTTTCAAAGCAACCACCTGAAACTCCTTCCTGGGCTTTGCTTCACATAACTCTCGGTTTGTGGAGGGGTTCCCCAAGATTGCCTCATCATTGCACTGGCTGGTTGCCCAAGTGGAAGGAAGCTAGAACAAGCACCAGCCCCATGCAAATGGCACCCTTGGAGACCATTGGACCCAAGAATGACAGCTGATCTTCCAGACCTTAAAAGCCTACTTGATCGGCGCCCCAGTTCTAGCCTATGGTGATTTTTCCAAATCCTTTGTCCTTGAAATTGATACAAGTCATGCAGGACTCTGTGCTGTTTTGGCCCAAGATCAAGATGGACATAGATAGCCCATTGCCTTCGCTAGCATGTCCAACGATAGTTCACGCAAGTTAGAGCTCTTAGGCCTTAAGTGGGTGGTAAAGCAAATTTAAGGAGTATCTCTAGGACACAAAGTTTGTAGTCATTCACTGACAATAATCCTTTGAGCTACCTACAATCTGCTAAAGAACATCGTTGGGCATCAAAGTTGGGCATGTTCAATTTTGAAGTAAAGTACCGCCTGGGACATTATTGCTTACTTTGGTTGATGCTGGGCAGTATTTACTTCAGTTTTCATGTGGTAACCACGGCTAAACCGTGAGGGTTTTTATAATAAATATTTGACACGGTCCATCTGGAATTTTACAGCCACTTTTACAGAGCAGCCTCAACCTCCAGAGCAGCCACGCCTTCGCTCTCAACATTGAAGAGCGAAGGCGAGGTCGACGGTGAAGTCTGGGTGGCTCTGGAGGTCGACGGCGAAGGCGGGGTTGATCTGGAGGTCGACGGTGAAGCCGGGGCCACTGCAGAGATCAGCAGCGAAGACCAGACTGTTCTGGGGGTCGGCGGCGAAAGCGGGGCCGATCCGAAGGCTGACAGCGAAGCGGAAAAACTGGGGATACCGCTTGAGACTGGTAGCAGAAGCGAGCCAATCACCATAGACTCTAACTTTACAGCAGAAAATAAACAGTTTACAGCCTGGTGCCAAAACATATTTTGGTCTCTATTTAGGTACTTAGGCATTTAGGTACTTCGTCCATGTTTTATGTAATCCATCAGTTGCAATGATAGTCGGCAGTATGTTTATGAATAACTAGTGGCGTGGCCAGCTTGAGTGACAGCATGGGTTGTTTAGGATAGCTACAGTTAGCTTACGGTTAGTTCTCACGTCACTCCACCTCAGCTCATGGCCATGTTGGTTCTGGTTCTTTCTGAGTATGTAGAAATAATAGAAATAAATCAGAGTCGACATTGTTAAAAGCCTGTTTTTGGTCAGGCCATACACTGCTTTACTAACGCAAGATTAGCAAACTTGGCTCCATGTTTGGTGTCGTATTCTTTGGGCACTGCCACTGCCTTGTTGCAAATAAGACATACCAGCTTATCTCCATTAAGCACAAACATATATTCATTTTCCCATCTTTCATTAAAATGCCTTCCCTCTTGATCAACTTCTCGTTTCTTTGACATTTTGGTAGTATTCATGTTTTGTTTTACAAACTCGTAACTCGGTTCGAGTGCCGCTGATACTTCAGTGTACAGGTATCAAAATTCGCAGTGCATTGTGGTAGTTCGTGGACGACATAAAATGAGGTGGTGGGCCGGGCCTTGTATTTGACACAGACAATTGCAAGCAGTTTTTTGAAACTTTCCTAACAACATGTGGAATCAAGCATATACGTGCATCACCATATTATCCGAGATCAAACGGGAGAACAAAACAGTTTCACAGATCCCTGAAGAAAGCCTTCAGAGCAGGTCAGTGAAGGAAAGAAATGGAGAGAGGAACTCCCAAAGATTCCCCTAGCATATCACACAACACTCCACAGAGCATCAGGAGAAACACCAGCCAAGCTCATGTTTGGACGAGACATCCGTACCAAGTCACCAAACCTGGTGGAGGAAGATGAAAAGACAAAAGACAACACCACAAACAATACACAGACAAATGAAAGACTATGCTGGTAAGACAAACAGAACAAAGGAACCCAACTTTGAAGTTGGAAACTTGGTGTACATTGCCAGTATAGACAATGGTAAACTGGATTAAAAATTCAAAGACAGTCGCTATGAGACAGTCGTTACGTACTTCGGAGAAACACCTCAGACAATTCCTTTGAACTAGTAAACACCGAAGATGGATCCAGAATCACAAGGACGCCACACTCCTGTGATTAGATTCGATTAGATTCAACTTTATTGTCATTGCACAGAGTACCCATACCAGTACAACTAATTGCAGTAGTAATGGACCATGATGCTGCTGTGCCAGCAGAAGCATAAGAGGACATCGGAGATTTGGACATGCAAGATGTTCTGAGTGCTCCAGCAGAGAGCCCACGAGAAGCTGTTACCAGTGTTATCAAGAAACCAGCCCGATACAGAGACACTTAATTAAGTTCAGGTAAACTGTGGTTTAAGAATCCAGATATATTCAAATAATGTTTAAGTTTAGAAAAGAAAAGAAACAAGACATTTCAATTGTCATAATGTTGAAAGAGTGTGTATTTCAACGAATGTTACAGAAACGATAACTTGGATTATATCAACAGGAAAGATGTAGTCTCGGCCTAGTTGATGATATCGCGATAACGGCATTAAGTGAGGGGTAGACTGAAAAAAGACGGCAGTGTACGGGATTGATACACACGACAATAAAACAAGTTAAAATCAAGATTGCTTCTTTATTGGACAATACGACACCCATGTTTGTTGCAAATGTGTCTTTTGTTTTTTAAACCTAGTAGACGTACGTTCGTTGTGTATGAAAGTTATAATGAACGCGGGCATTAACCGCCGCACAGTCGGAGCTGCAAATATCCACACACACCTTGCCGCCGGCGTCCCTTCCCATTGCGACGGAGTGTATCAAAAATAAACAACAAATAAACCAATAAAGCTGCTGGACAGAGCATCCATTATTCGGGTCTCTGACAGAGGCGGCACGTTTGCCTAGAGTGGGCGTGATTTCAATTTCCAGCAGACACGCCCCCAGTGTTGAGAAACCTAATTTTCCATGGTTTAGAAACCTACATTTTCGTTGTAATCATTTAAATTTGGCTGGGTGGTTAATAACACATTTGTCTGCAGTGTGACAAATAAACACATGTTATCGCTTTACACTGACTTTAACTCTGACCTAATATGATAACACATTAGATTTTACAGCTCTTTGTTTTGTTTTGTTTATTTAGTCCCCTTTCTGCCGTTCCTTTCACTATTTTTGTTCTTAGAGCAGATAATGGCTCTTAAGAACCAACAAACTATTGAAACTATTGAAATGTTTTCTTTGTCGCCTATCTATTACAGCGCAGGCAAGAGGAGCAGGACACATTTACTTTGAAATTTGTTTTTTTTAATCAACGGCAGATGTGTTGGTCTTAATGAATGATGATTTGAGAATTTGTTCACAGAATCACCTCTATACGACAATGTTGGTTATAGGCTTATTATGCTACTTATGAGTGAATTATACTAGCAGGATTATGTGTTACCATCTGAACAATAGCCCAATTTAGGAAAACAGATATTTCACTATTACAATGTTATATTCCTTTTTTTTTGACGAGATAAAGATTCTTCATTTTAACAGAGACTTCGGTCCAACAAAGCCTTTAAGTATTCCAGGAGTCCAAAGTCTCTTCTTCACAATGCCAGACCGAAATAGGATGTGTCCTCTAACCTCGCTGTTCTCATGCCCGTGGACCACCTCAAGCTTCTTCCCCTTCGGCTTTGTTTCTCAAAGGCCATCCGGAAGCTTCGAGATCCCAGTTGACCCTCATACCGTCTCCAAGCTGATATGAGCGCCATTCATTGGAAAATATCTATGAACCAAGACACCCTCACGAGATTTGGATTGTCAATCCCGGTAGGAAAGGAAACTTGAAAACATTTTCTGCTTTAAAAAAAGGTCAAACGTAGAAAACGAATAACGAATTGAATGTTTTATTTAGCCTACAAAGCAACATCAACATATATGCGATAGACGTTGCATTGATGTTCTCGATGGCTAAAAGTTAGCCTTTGAATGAATACGCTATGCGTAACATGAACACAAGTATTGTATGGCTCATTTTGTTCCGTCGTCCTCTGTGCGAAGGCCCGTTTCATTTTGCATAATGTCGGAGCAAATATAAACTGGCGAAACATTAGTGACAGCTGCTCAGAACCATAACAACTCCAGGCTGTCTCTCCAATTTCAAGCTTCCAATTGATCAGTTGAAATAGCAAAAGAGACCAAATCCCATTCCTGCTTGGCCAGTATTCAGCCTTTAGAGGCTTCAACTTCATTTTGCCCCGTTTAAAATACAGGCCTAGGCCTACTTGCTCGAACAATTAGTCAATAATCCTCAATCAAACAGCGTGTATAAAACTAAAAGTGCATGGCTAGACTAAAACAATACGCTTATTAATCAATTAGGCGTACTCAATAAATAAACTATTTTATAAGAATGTATTTGGATGGAAATAACTCATACACAGACTAATATGACTACACTGCAGAGAGCCTTAAATTGATTTGTTGAGACAATTATAGTGCTAAATCATTAGCACTATAATTATTAAAAACCAATTACAACATTTCGAATTCGTTAACTGTCATTATATTATCATGCACATGCGGAATATTAGCCATATACGATCAATATATATGTGCATGTTGATTGAAATAATGAATATTGTATTCCTTTATGCAATCTATAAATATGGCAACAATAATTTCACAGATCAAAACCTAATTTAATTTCGACTACAAACTAAATAAACGCTACAACACGACCTTGACTCATAAAGAAAACACTTGGTCGCTTATTTATTTGGCTGTTAATCCTGCTTTTATAACTATTTGCTGGTATACCTCTCTATATAAAGAGATACGTGTGTGTATGTGTGTATTTCGTGTGTGCTCATCATGTTTTTGCATCATGTTTGTGCCCATCTGTTGTGCATGTACAGTAAATAAATAACCTACTAAATAATCACGTATGAGCTCCAGCGGCATCATGTGCCACTCACATAAGGGATGACTATTGGTCCAAGGCACGTGTCTTAAAGACCGTAGTACAACGTCACAGAGAAGCTTTAAGCCAATCAGAAATTAGAACAAAATTCCATTGTAAAAATATTTGAGCGCGGCTTTATCTCTCGTAGTTTTAGTGCGCTGCTCGACGCGTCAACTTTCAATTCTAAGTACTGAGACTTTTATTTACATAATTTAGAATCACACCGTCTGGATGGTGTTAACGTTAAAACATGGTTTTGTATGTGCAAAAATCATGAGATAACCATTGTAGGTTGTTAATTGTTTTTTTTTTATTCTTCGTTGTCGTGCTTTTAATGAGAATCCTGTAAATAGATACACAGCCAATCTAAACAGGTCAGTATAGTCGGATTCCGACTTTGGACAAGTAATTTGAACAGTGTGGAAAGAAAACCTTTATTTCAGAGTCTAAAACACTATGGAAGAAAATGATCGTCGCAACCGAGAGCGCCATGAAGACTCTGAAGAGGAGTCAAATCGAGACATTCTGCCTCATCGCCAAGTACCTGGCAACCAGCCACCGTATAGGATCACAAACTTTTACATCGACAATATTTTGAGACCAGACTTTGGACGCAAGCGGAAATGTTTGACTTTCAACTCGGAGGTAAATAGAATTGGAATACAAAGACAGGAACACTTCAGTGGAAGGGTGTCCAAAAGTCGCACCCAACAGCAACCTGGCCAAGGGAGTAAGAATGAAATAGAATGTTCTGGGAACTCGCGCCCCGACAAAGGGGTCAAAAAAGCAGATATTGTAGCCATCGACGTGCCTCTCAAAGTCCAAGGAGACAGCGGGGATCAGTGCCTAAGCTCTGATTCGGATAGCAGTTCCCAAGCCAGCTCGGTCTCTTCGTCCAAACCTATGTTGTGGCCCGCCTGGGTGTATTGTACCAGATACTCAGACCGTCCTTCATCAGGTAGGCCTTTGTCGCATGTCCTGATTTTTGGTGTTTAGCAGACTTATTAACATGTTGTCTAGAAATAAGCGATTATTTATTATTCAAGCATGCCTTTCATTTGTCACACATCGTATACAGGCCTAGGCCTGTATATACATCATGTGTTCGTGTTTACGTTCTAAATGGGGCCGACATCAATATAAATAGAGTGGAAGAATAATTTCTAACATTTGCTGTTTTCTATTAGCATATTTTCGATTCCGATTGTTTTTAGGCCTACATGAAAATTCGTTCAAAGACTGCAAAAACCATCATTAGATTATAATAAGAACTATGCATTAGTTCATAAAATAATAATTATAGTAAAGCTTAAAGGCATAGGCCTACGGAGCCCAATTTACTATAATGTAGGCCTAATCTAAGTTTGAATAATAAGCGTTTATTGCCTAGATATTCAATTCGAAACCAAAGCCGTTTGTAAAGTCGACCTGCATTTTCCGGTTAATATAAAGTTTCAACATTTGCAACCAGTAAACCTACGTCTTTGATTTAAAAAAACGACATGTTTTGAGTTGGGACGTTGAACTAAAAATCAAGTTTAACGCCATTGTTCTTCACTTCTCTTTGTTAATGTTTAATTAGCATATTTTTATTTTTTTACAATGGGAGTGAGGCTAAAATGAACTATGGAAATAAACTAAATAGAAATATCAACAAAGGGATTTATATCGAGGGATTTATATAACAACTAACAATTTCTGATTATAGAACCGTTACAAAAAACCTATAGCCATTGACCTAGGCCCACGACTGTGGCTACAATAGCTCATTTAAATATACAGACTATAGGTTAGCTATAGGCCTAGGCTATTTCAAAAAAGCCCACACTATAATAATAGTGAGGAAAAAAGTGAGGCCTATATTTATAAATACACGCACAAGAGAAGATACAAGATAGTTAAAGGGAATTATAACCTAGGCTCACTTTCAAGTTTATTAGACAGCGTGAAAAGCATTTTGATGGTAAAAGAAACATTATTTGCTTAGGAATGGTTGCATTGATCATCGATACAAAAACAACCACAGCAAATCTTAAAAGTAGGCCATCCTCAGCAGTGGTTTTGTACAAAATAAAGTTTCCATCCAGGCCCAAGTTGAACGGAAAGAACACAATGGAACGTCGTCGAGGTCTGCTAGCTCCTCGTAGACAAGATGATGAAAATAGTAAACCTGCTGTGCAAAGTAGGCTACTCTGGAAAACCAGGACGTGGTAAATAAAACCAAAAATATGCTACTTGCAGAACACACAATAAAAAATAGAACACAAAAACCAACAAATGTGCACCAAAAACGGATCAATGTATGTGTTTTATAATCTCATATTAAAAAGCAAAAAAATAATAGATGAGACTCCTTTCGTTTAATCTAGCGTTAATAGAACAATACATATATTGGCTTATGAAACGTTAAAGTCGTTTCTGTGGTAACAGGGAACGAAATAGCCGCCGAAACCCCCATCCTCTCTGTAACTCCACCCCCTTATTCACCCACTCATGCAGCTCACACACAAGTAGGCCTCCTGCTTTGAAACCTCCCTAAATGTCGTTCTGTGGATAATGACGAGCCCACCACGCATAGTCATGGCGCTATCATTTGGTTGATTTCACTTGAATGTGTACATAAGTATGCTGCATGCGTCTTATGGGTCACCCAAATTATAGGGCCTTCTACCTTTATTCATGTGGGTTGTGATTTGGTAATATGTGTACAAAATCCTAGCATCCATCTTATTTCACTCTATATGTGTTTTTTGTCCAACCCCCAGGGCCCAGATCTCGTAAACCAAAGAAAACGGCCACGCCGAGCAAGGATCAGAAGCGTCCCAGGACTGCCTTCACTACCGAACAACTTCAGAGGCTGAAAACGGAATTCCAGACCAACAGATATCTCACCGAGCAAAGGAGACAGAGTCTGGCTGGGGAACTCGGACTGAACGAGTCCCAAATTAAAATCTGGTTTCAAAACAAAAGGGCCAAAATAAAGAAGGCGTCCGGAAATAAGAACTCGCTCGCCGCGCACCTGATGGCGCAGGGACTTTACAACCACGCCTCAGCATCCAAGGACGACAAGTCGGACAGCGATTAGACGTCCAACGAGCAGAGAACCCACTTCTCAACGATGCAATACACGTTTTCAAAGATTCATTTTTTTGTATCGAAATACCAGCATTAATATTTAAGCATATAAGATACAACGTCCCGCTGTTTTTAGTGAGACATTTATTTTGTTGCAAACATGTAGCCTATAGGGAAGCTTTTTTGTTTCTGTAAAACTACACTGCCGAGTTGGACCGTTTCTATTCCTGAAATAATATGCTATAATCCAAAGATTTCCGTTTCTGCTGCGTATTGGGAACCGTGATGTCAATCTAGGCCTAGAGTCATCTGTTTTTCACCCTTATTGTGTGGGTCCCCATTTCTGTGTTCACTAGATAGAGCCTATTTTACTGAGTGTCTTAGCTATGGCTGAAAATCGTAAGATATAGACTTGTACGGGCATTTACATGTGATGCATACATCTCAATTAAAAATAATCTACGCTTTGTATGACAATGTATCCACGATTATGATCTCAGCATCTCGCGTTTGGTAACGTTAATAGGGGTGGGGTTTGATGTCAGTGTTCCCGAGGTGGACCGGTCCACACAAGCCGCCGTCCATTTCAACGCGGGTATTTTCAACAGAACAATTGTAAACAGAGACAAATATCTCTCAAAAACAAAACCCCTGTAAAATAACCCAACCCAACCCAACGATATAATGTATCGATCGTATATATTATATCGGTCATTAGTGTAGGAGGGGTGTGACCGACAATGTCAACAGTTGTGTCATATCGCCGGTAGTCAGATAACAATCATAGGTCTACAAACTATGAGAACGTGCTATATTAGGGCGACTATTTACATCAGCCTAATACTGTAACAGTATAACTTTCCCAAGAGATTGCCGTCTCAATCAAAATGTATTACATAATTAGCATCAGATTAGTGGATCTGGCGTAAAGGCTGCGCCACCGCGTCAGGATGTAATAACGAGAACCCACTGGCGTTGACTTTGAACACGGAATCCTGTTCGCCGGCCGGGCCAGCAGCCAGCCGAGGCCTCCGCGTGATCATTACACTCCGCGGTAAAAATGACGACAAAAAGGCCCATGTGTGCCAGGCGGTTTAAAAAAAACAACAAACACGTTAGGCCTACTTAAAGCAACAACACAAACAATATCAAAGTCGTTAATGCCTAATTTGAATTTGCTTCTGTTTCTTAAGATAGTCAACAGTAGACCTACTAGGCTACCTAGTTATTTACTGCACATGAGTGATATTTCTGTTAATAGCATATCATATCAATGTATATGTACACACAAACGCTGCTCTATGTAGGGTATTTATATTATAGAATATCTGTGTATTTTATTAAGCTAATTTACAACCATAAACTACCATTTTAATTTGATTAATAGTTGAACAATCATTCTTATGTTAATAATCATAGATTTTATAAAAATAATTTGTCTACATTGAAGTAAACACTACGTAAATCAATGTAAAAATATACATTTAAATGTGTGTGCGCGCATGCGCGTGTGTGAAATTATATCTATAATGAAATTGTAATTCCTGATTCCCAAGGAGAAATCTAGACACATGAAAACAATTTCCTTGAAAAGACCAATGAACATGCAAACACTGACTCAATTAACTGCTTATGACATAACAGAAAAGCATAAATAGCAACAACCAAAAGACGATGCTGGACTAAAATCACAGTTGCCACTCAAAATCCACCTATGTGGACCTACCTCATAGACACTCGGGCAAACAGAATCCTAAATTAAGGTGAAAGGGGGAAGAGGGGGGAGATAAGGAAAGCGCTGAAATAAACTAAATTATTTAGCGCGATATAGAGAAGGAAATGCCTGTGCTTTATCTGTGGGGATTCTTCTGTTGGCTGGCTCAGCAAAGGACACAGAGTTAGCAGCATTGATCTCTGCTTTCTGTTGAATGACTCCAGGATCCCTCATCTGCATTTTCTTTCTTTGCTTCACTTGTCTGTGGAAGTAAACAGCCAACAGTCACTGAGTCAACGATCTGCTGCACATGGTCAAGACAGGGCCAGCTTCTTCTCCTCCTCTGCTTTGAATAAAAGGGTGATAATAATAAGAAAATAAGAATAAGAAAATAATCATGGCCTGTGGCGTATTGGGATTTGTATTACGATTTCCAAATATGTGGGCGATGGAGATGGATAGGCTGAATAGGCAGGGAGCCAGGACCAAAGTCAAACACACTGCACACACCAAAGCAGCAGGTGACTGTACTCATGCCACAATGGCGTTAAAAGACACGCAAACATGCCTTTGTGCCGACATTATTTTTTTTAATTAAGACTCTTTAATTAATACATGTATAGGGTCGTTTTAAGCCTATGCAGTATACTCATAACTACATTTAATGTAAAATATAAATGCATATGTACATGTCTATATATACACACACACACACAGAATATACACACACACACACACACACACACACATATATATGGCTGTGGATATGTATACAGTATATACTGAATGTATACATGATCTATATATATATATATATATATAGCATATCTGTGTATACCAGAGAGGACTTGGGTGTACTCCTCTCTTCTCTGCTTATATATATATATATATATTTGCATCCAAGTGCTATCTGGAAGTCTCCATGTGTCTGCCTCAGACAAAGGGGGTCCCATCCTGTCCCCCTCTTCCCCCCACTGAGTAATTTAGCCATAGTTCTCCAAAACGTTTCCTAGTCAAACTTGGAATATGGAATGAGGGGACCGGAGCCCCTTTGTGGCGGAAATATAATTACGGCTGCTAAAGGCTTGGTGGAGGTGGAGAATGGGAGATGACATCAGGCTGATTTCACACCAGGGCCCTGGATGGCTGGGTCCTAGCCTGGGCCTTGCTTCGCAACACTGATCAAAGCCCACTGCAGCCGGCCCCAAAGGAAAGAAGAGGGAAGGCTTAGCTATGCTAATCTCCAGGACAAATATATTTTAATCTTGTTAGCATACAAGTTAATGCCACAGCTCAGTGGCCCAACTTTACGCTAAAACGTAGAGTGGATGGATAGAAATGGGAAGAATATGAACAAAAACCAAGCATACACCTCATCTCCTCTGGATTTAGTGTGTTGATTCATACATCTTTCATGACATATGAGAATTGTTTACCTTTCAAAAGCCATGATATAAACCGTTTCCATTTTTGAGTAGATATTTATTGCATTGTTTTTAGCAACTACCATTAGCAACTACACATCACACACAACCACACAGCTAAATACTGACTATCACCCGTGTTTTACATTCACAGGAACCCTTGTAGTGCACCCTTCAGTCTTGCTTCTGGATCCTGCGACAGGAAATTTATGTTTAGCTGGCATGACAGTTGCCTGTCCCCAGCAGTCAGCCAAACACCTTGGTAACCCTTGATCTGTCAGGGGTATCAGCTCCGGGTGTGTGACTCGTTGCGACGGCTGCCAATACAATAGGCCAGGCTGAGGCTGCTAAGAACCCTACTGCTACACATTATTCTCCTATTAAAAAGGAAACTGTATTCACACAATTGTCAGCCGAAACAAAGATAGTCACTGTCTCTCGTGAGCCTTTTTAATGACTTAGAAGACCGTTCCGTCTGATTTTATCCGATCCTAAATCATCAAAACCCTAAAACCAAGATTTTGAATGACTTCAGAAAGATTGAGTGGTGGCATGGGTGTTTATTTTCTATTATACATAAAACATGAATTAAATTAGGTTATGGTTTTGATCAAAAGCAAGTATGGATACTACTACAACGCTACAAATCTACAACAATAATGTATTCAATAATATTCCAGGAGACATACCCATCTCCACTCTGTGCAATTGATTGAAAGTGAGGAATAAACGGGTGATGAGACTTGGCAAAGGCAACATGAAACACAGTGGCTGTAGCGACAACCCCTGGCAACCGCTTCATCAAGTTGCTGCCATCACAGGGACTATGACATTTACCAATGACTGACAATTCCATTTTAACATAGACAAACTAAAATAAGCAAATGCAAACACCTGCTACAGTCATCAGAGTCAAATTATTGTCTTTAAAAATGATGATTCCAAACTTGATTTTTATTTAAATCAAAGTGTTTTGGTGAGTATTAAAGGGGAATTTCACTTTAAATCACCGTCTGAGGTCATTTTCACACCTACACAGGCTTTCGGATGTGTCCAGTCTGCTTTCAGGTCGCTTGCTTCAAG
>OMOU01042424.1:0-14611 GCA_900312585.1 Malacocephalus occidentalis
GGTAGAAGTGGGGGGAGGATGGCGATTTCTCCTTCTTCTCCTCCACAGGAACCTCCGTCACTTCCAGTGGCTCGTTGTACTTTTGGCGGATGTAGTCGGGGCCTGTGGTGGTGACGATAATAACCACGATGGTCACACGTCACATGAGAGTGCCCTTGTTACAGTGTCGTTACACACATTCCACATAAAACTATTGAGACCACTGCACTGGAATGTGCGCCAGAGGGGGTCACTTCACCTGCATTGTGGCAACTTCACCCAAAATGTTAGGATGTTGGTAGACATAGCGTAAACAAATAATTGAATTGAGCCGATTGGTTTAAATGTCTGTTTCTGCAAAAGCTAAAGCTACAACAATGTTGCCACACAAAAGTCCCACACTGTTGTGTTCCAAAGGAACACATTAGATAGTTTGTTTTTCCGTCCAGTCAGGTAATATTAATGCACCGGAGTTCCCCTTTGGCGCTCTCATTGTTACTCAACACATGTCTATTTATAGTTTACAGTAGTCACTTGAAGCTGACATTGACTTAAGTTAAGTGTGATTAAACCTGACCCAAATTCCTCATATCATCTTCAGGCTGCCTGACGTTTTTGGCCACCGTTGTAATTCAAGCCCTTATCTGCTGTCGGGTGGCCTGTGTGGTTAGCATGCCTGTATTAGCCTCCCAGATATCACAGTGGACGCTGTTTTTTGTTTGTTGGGAGATTAAAAAAGGTCAACTGTTGAGCCATTGGCTAAGATTAAGGTCGATAGGTGGTGTTCCGCGCATGACCTGGACCAATGACGACCTATCGCCAAAAAAAACTCATCACCATTAGCGATGTGTCCAGCATGGAACCCCTTCCTGAGAAAACTGATCTCACATCGCTCAAGTGTCTCCACAGTGTGCTAGGCCTCCAGCTCTATAACAGGACCTCACCAGCTCCCAATGTGGGCTACATTGGGTGGGTTCCAAATCTGCAACAACATTAAGGTTGGCCTTTCCAAGCGTTATGCCATTTAGTCCATTGTTAGGACACAAAATATATACATCATAAGGAATGATGTATCGTTTAGGCATGGTATACCATGCATATGACATGCCATTACTTAACAGTGAAATATTCTGAAATTACTGATTAACTGGCCCATAACACATAATGATGTGCACTAAATGCATATACAACTTTATATTGTTGCCGGTGTCTTGTTGGGTTGCCTGGAAAAACCTTTTGCAACGAGTTTGCTAGGAATGGAGAAGTGGCAACGTCTGAGACACCAGAACATAATGATATCATGTTATCATATCACCCTCATCATAATCAGTAGTCATAGCAGTAGCAGCAGAAGTAGCAGCAGTAGGAGTAATAATAATAATAGTTGTAGTAGCAATATACGGTGCAGAATGATAAAGTATCATCATACATATTGATATCAAACCAGTTTAAAGATTTGACCCAGGAAGTCCTCCAGGCGTTACAGTCGTACCTGGCTGATGAAAGTTTGGGGAGAGCTCTCTGGCCACAGCTCTGGCGATGTCCGAGTCCTGACCCGCCGAGCGGGCGGCTTGGTCTGCGCTCTCCCCTTTGGCCCGGGCATGAGATGTTCTAGTACCGAGACACAATGCAAAGGCCAACAGGTTGATTCTGTATCTATCCACTACTACACTGTAGCAATTGTGCTTGCTACATGCCACTTAAGTGGCTTTTCTGCTGGATTCCTCCAACACCAGGAAGTTGAATAAACCGGTTTATTACAGATTGATTGCAGGTGGACGATACTACACACACTCAGAGCTCTCTGAGTGTGTGATGATGGTTTAAATGGTGTGCCTTGATTAGCCAATGCTCCATTAGTGTGCAGCTTCACCCACAACAGACTCTAACTGGGTCAGGTGAGGCTGCTTAAACCAGCCACAAGCCACACACTCCATAATACATCTTGAACAACTTCTGTGTGAAGACGCTTATGAACTCTTGAAAAAGCACACTGTGCACATCCCAAACAGTAGAGGCGGTTTGGCTCTTGAGAATAAAACTGATATGCATGCGTGTGCAGCTATCTCTCTTCTCTCTGATACAACATAATGTAGCAAAGTCCAATTGCCATAATGCCATAATTCTGTGGCTAGTTTGGGTTCTTCTTACCAAAAAGGAGAAATTGTTTGTTGCTTTTAATTCCAACAGAAATCGCTCCAGCGTGTTCAAGGCAGATAAATCATAAACATAATGAACATGATATGTATGATGTATAATGATATATAGGGCATTTCTTTGTGCAGAGTGGCACGGCATCAGAGATGTGGTGGAGCTCTCCGTTGCCATGGTCCCCAGCCTCTGGCCGTGGTGCCATGGGGAGTAAACAGGTGTCAATAAATACCATCAGGCTAATTACACTCATCCCCTACAGCTGCGTCAATCACAGGTGTTTTGCCGCTCCATTCCCCTTGGCTCAGCCTGCCGGTGCTAACCACAACCCATCGCATAGCACATCACAAACTATTCAATGAGCATCAATAACATTGACTGAAGAATGAAATTAATTCATGATGTGAATTAATATTCATTACTTTCAATATGAACATTTTGTAGACTCTTGCAATATTACGGGATGACCAACTAATGTGTCAAAGTGTGAGTGACTGAGGCGCACGTGCACGCACGCACGCACGCACGCACACACACACACACAACTTTTGTTCTATCTTGTAAGCCAAGTCATTTACGAAGCACACAGCTTTCCATGCAGTATAATAATGACAGCATGCGGTGTCAGCCGCTGCCATTGCAGAAACATGGACATAGCGACTTCGATAAAAGGACAACAAGACATATTATTCTAACGTTTTCATAAACACCACAGACACAAACGTTCTAATTAACAGTACAAAAAAAAAACCATCATCATACTTAACAATCTTAAAAATGAAGCCCATCCTTTAATGGCATGATGTGATGAAGCAGCCCTGTGGAGCAGGCTGGTGGTAACGCTCTGGTCATGGTGGTATGAATGTCCACCGCTGCGGTGGACATTTAAGAAGGCCCCATGGCCCTGACCTCCCCAGGTCCCCCTTCCTGACGTTGCCCCTGGCTTGAAAGGGGTGGAAAGTAACACATTCTGCCAAGGGTGGAGGCGAGGAGAGCAGGTGTCCGGTGTCCGGCCCTACGTCCATCGGTGGCGTCACATATTGTGGTGGAGTAAGTCTCTTCTATAAACATGGCGACATCACCCTGGACAAAACCTTTGGCACGGTCCACATTGGTAGGGGAACAGCGGTTCAACTAAACATTGATGGTGTGGCAGCCAAAGAAGCCCTAAGAGAGAACTGTCTGGAATTTGAAGTGTCACTCTCAGGGGTTGGGCGTGGGGGGGACAAACTCCCGGGGCTCCAGTACCAAGTTCCATGAGTGAGAGTTTGTTTGTCCACAGACAGACTTAAACAGGCAGAGAATTAACTAGATAGTTTTCCACCGTGTGTAGGAGAGGTGTGGTTGACTGGGATAGACGAATGTTTTATAGGATCTAAGGCTGCTGCTGTTGTTCCCAAGCAAAAGTTACAAGAAACTAGGCCGGAAAGACTGGGCAGAGTCAATTGTTACTATGATGCTGATTTAATCTTATTAAGGAAAACAGTCCACCTTTTCCCATTACTAGGACATTACTCTACTTGTTTAACATCAAGCACAGTGTTTGATACAAAAATAGCATTGGCCTAAGAGATCTTGTATACGAGTTATTCAGGGAGATTAGAGGACATAGTGTAATCCAATGTGACTGCTGAACAATGTCATGTGAAGGGGTGCCACAGGGGGCTGTACTTGGCACTTTCTACATTGTAGATAGATGTGGCATTCTACATGTTACTACTATTGACTATCATACAAACATGTGGCATCTGTTTCCATAGCTTTTTAGGAAACTTTCCAGTTTCCACAATGGCCGAGGGTGGCTTAAGATGGCCAACAACCATAATGTTCACTGATTAGCCCAATGGTTGCACTATAGCAATCGTATGACGATTTTACAAGAATATCTCCTGACCCCCCTCTCCTGTCCTACAATCATGAAAATGTGTACACATACAGTATGTGTCTCCTCATGAAGAAAACTTTTTGCCTCAAGAACTTATGACTTCCACCTGGATGTTTTTTTCCAACATTAAAAATGTTGTGAATACATAAAACCCTTCACAATTCTAGTTTTTAGACTTTGGTGAAAATGATTTTGGACACACCATCTATGGACCAATATTCTATAAGGGGGGTAAAAGTCAATACTCAAGTAAAATTATATTTAAATATTTAAGGAGCCAGAAAATGGGGTTAACTTTAGCCAATGATCACAAAAGTTAGTGCATCTCAAGAGATATAGGTCAATATTAGTATAAATATTGGGCCAAATTGGACAATAGGGGCACTACAGCAATAGATTGAACATGAAAATGTATCTCCTGATCCCTTTGACCTAGGGTCATGAAACATTGTATGTGTATCACATATGTGTGATACACATCACACATCACACACAATGTGTCCATTTTGGATGTGATGAAAATTAGCAGCCGTTTATGGGAGATTAGCCACTTATGTTTGGGGTAGAAAAACATGCCTACATACCCCTCTGTGATTGTGGACCCTGCATTGTAGTGAAGGGGAAAACGCATCATACTGATCATATGCACAATAAAATATACAGACGATGAGACATTTGAAAGTGATTTTGTTATGAAACATGTTACTTTATTTTTCAATGGCGAGGTTCACATGCATCACAAGATCCCATTTACTGCAGCACCTGCCCCAGTGTTGATCAGCTGTGCCCAAGTAAAATCTCATGTTTTAAGAACGTGTTTTATTGTCACATGTTCTTCTTAACAGAGGGCCATTATGAACAGTGTCAACAATGACAGGTGACAGTATGCAAAAGCGTAGTAAAAAAGATAAATTATAAAATAGCAAGAAGAAATATACATATTGAGGGAAGCAGTACCAGAAATATGCTATGTCATACAAGAAATATACAAAAGATAGTGAAACAGAAGCATATGTATCCAGAGTATTTAAATAGCATAGGGAATTAGGCATATGTATCCAGAATCATCTAAATATTAGCAATGTTATGAATGCACATGAATATGATCAATGAACATTTTTTTGGAGTCTGGTAATCCGTGCTTGGATGCTCTGTTAATGTCTACCAGACAGCAACAGCGTGAACAGTCCATGGCCTGGGTGGCTGTAGTCCTCAATGATTTGCCATGCTTTCCTAAGACATCATGTGTGGTAGATGCTTTGCATGGCTGGGAGACAGCAGCCGATGATGCGATCCATTGTCTTCACCACCCTCTGTAGCGGAGCAGCTGCCAAACCAGGCAGTAATGCAGCCAGAGAGGAGCTCTCGATGGTGCACCAGTAAAAATTAGTGAGGGTTTTTGCATACATGCCATGCCTTCTTGAGTCTCCTGAGAAAGCTTTTGGACAGTTTTTACAGCCAAGTCTGCTTGCCTGGACCAGGTGAGGTAATCGGAAGTCCACGATCATTTACATAGTAAATGCAAACGTTGAGAGATATGTTGTTGGAGTGGACTAAGTACACAGCCCTGAGGGGCTCCGGTGCTCGGGGTCAGTACAGATTGCAAAGGGAGGAGTCTAACTCCATGCTCCTGAACTCCTGAAGTTTGATGGGCACAATAGTGTTGAATGCTAAGCTGTAGTCAATGAGTAGCATCCTCACGTATATGTTACCCTTCTCCAGGTGGGATAGGGCAGTGTGAACTGTCAAAGCAATGGCGTCTTCCGTATATCTGTTGGGACGGTATGCAAATTGAAGGGGGTCGCAGGTGTCAGGAAGGGTGGAGCAGATGTGGGTTCTGACTACCAGCTTGACGCACTACATGATGATGGGTGTCGGTCCTAGCCAGCAGGGTCCAGCCATGTCTTCGTAAACACCATCACACAGCAGTTAGTGGTGTCCCGTTTGTAAGCAAAATGCTTGGTAGTGGCGGGTTGTGGTGTCTCGTCCGGGATTGCCATAGAATTCAGGCACATTTGCCTCTCTTCTCTTTCCGATGACATACTGGTTGACCGGCCCGGGTTTACAGCTCGTACTCCGGTATTTTCTTGAAGATTAACATCTCTACCACCTCTAGCATGTTTACCAGCAGTAATTGCCGAAATATCAGCATCAGCCTCATGGCATGGGCAGTAGTAGTGGGATATGGGTAGTTCATATAGCTTATTGTGTAGCATAGATTCCATATATGGATATGAATGCCGCAATAGAGCTTCATGACCTTCATTACTGCAACAATTATAGCCATTACTAAAGCTGATATTTTGGGGGAATTGAATCTGCATTGAATCTGAAGATTACATAACTAGAAGAAGGGGAAAACTTAAGGGGATCCAAAACTCTTCAATCTCTAAAGACCACCATGAATTGAATGATTACTGCTGCCCCCTCAAGACATCAGCTGAATTTATGCTTATGAGGGCTATACCTGGTCCATCTCACTTGCATAGGTTCCGGTGTAGGAAGATATCTCTAAGACAGCACCCAAAACAAGCAGGCAAATATAAGCAGGTAAATGAACCAAAGACACAGAACAGATAGACCCAGACTGGCAAATGACTACAGGCATAGGGCAAATGTTTCATCACTTGTCCAATGTTGTCGCTTCAATACTGGAACATCATGGGTGTGCTTTGGAGGTCAGTGTATTCAAGGTGTAGCTGACCTTTGTCCAGGGCAGTGCATGCCACATATGTTAGTGCAGCTATCTCGCAAAAGCACCACATCATCAACCAACAAAATCAATCTCATTTTGCACAACGCAAAAACAGTGTTAGTGACAACAGAACCCGAAAACACAGGAGAGTCTGCAGTGCTACTTGGAAGCAGTTCAATCAAAGACAGCATTTGACCATTTTACCTGGACGTGGCGATATCGACTTTGGTCCGAGCGATGGCCGCAGCTCGGACGGCCCCCTCCGCAGCCCGGTCCACCTTCTGTTTGGTCTTGGCGTTCTTCATGGGGATCAGCTGTTTCCGGATGCCCCTTGCCAGCACATTGTTCTTGTACTTGCCCTCCTCTTTGGTTCCATTGGGGAAGATGGTGCAGCCGTATCCGTGCCGCTTGTTGTTGAGCCACTCCCCCTCGTACTTCATGCCATTGGAGCGCTCCGAGACGCCAAAGCCGTTGCGCTTGTCGTTCTTCCACTCACCCATATAAGCCTCAGTGGTGGTGGCGTCCACGTTGTCCTCCAGGGGCATGTAGTCGTCGGCCCCGTCACCATCTCCGAAGCTGATGGTGGAGTTAGCGTCACTGGAACTTATGCGGCTCATAGTGGTGTCACTGCGCGCCGAACTGCGTTTGCTGGAGATGGACGAGCGTGAGTCAGACTTGCGCAGCCGCTGGAGGCTGCCGAAGATGGAGCCGCTGCGGAAGAGGCCCTTCTTCCTCTCTGGGGCCTCGCCGTCGGAGTGGAAGTTCAGCACGAAGCCCCCGCGTGTGCCAGTGGGACCGTCGGACATGCTGTCATGCAGCACAGTGCCGTTGCTCTGCTCGCTGCGGAGGGAGGCCAGGGAGGTGCGCAGGGGGGAGTGGATGACGGTCGCCATGCCATAGGGAACGCTTTGCCGCACACCGTAGCCATGGCGCATTCCTCCTGTCCACTGGCCCTGATACGTCCCTGCAAGAAGAACATACACAGCATATGAGGACCCATTCAATAGCAAGCACATAGAGATGAGTGCACATTATCATTCCAACAAATCATTTGTATGTAGGGATGCACCGATTGTGAAACTCATAGGCCATACCGATAGATTGGCCTGCCCATGTGAGTTCGCTAAGGACAGTGTTTGAGTGAACTTGGCCAAATGTGAATTTGGAAAAGCAACTGTGACCTATTTAGGCAAACAGGTGGGCAGAGGTCAAGTGGGGGCACACTTGAGGCCAAGGTAGAGGCCAGCAGATATTTTGTATCTGGCGTGAGTTGCGCAGGTTCTTCAGGATGACAGGATACTGCAGGGTATTCTGCAGGAACTTCTCCTCGGTTGCCGCCCTGCGGCAGTTATTCAGAGTTATTCGGAATTTCCACAGTACAACATTAATTATGAAGTGATTTTACATGTTAAATGTTTTAGAGGTATACATAAAAAACACTGCACTAGCAATATCTGTGCTTCTTTTTGATCACCTTCCAAATCAGAATGAGATGTATTGCCTTAGATTTTACAGACAAGAAATGTGATTTTGTGAAATTGGTGCAAAACATTGAACATTAAACAGAGAGTAATACTTTGCTTTTTGTGTGGCCCTTTTTGCTGACAATTTCCCCATCCTTGGCAGGTGCCAGTGTTCATTCACCATCACTTTTGAATTTGTGCCCCTCGCCGGTTTCTGTCATGGGTGTGGATAGAACCCAAAAGCAGTACAACCGGACACAGACAGATCTTGAAGTCTTTATTAGATCTCAAATGTGGCGGGAATCGTTGTTTTAGGAATATCGGGTTCGGCGTTGGGCAGGCAGTCGATTGGGTGGAGGTACCGGTACAGGGTTGGCGGGCGGATCGTCAGGGACAGGCCGGGTCAGGAAACCAAGAAGCCAGGGAACGGGAATCAGGAGCAGAAGGCTGTCGCCGTTCTCCGAGGATCAGGCGTGAGGTGACCGGTGAGTAATCTGATAAACGCTGGAGAGTCTTGCATGCATGAGCGAAGATACAATCTGGCAGTGTGAGTGGAAAGGTGGAGTTTAAATAGATCAGGTGATTGATACGGGGACAGGTGGAGGTGATTAGGCTGATTCTCCAGCACCGAAAACTCATGGTGCTGGAGTGTGGATCATGACAGGTTTCACTCATGTCTTCTCCTCTTTTCCAGAGCTTTCTTCACTTCGCTGGGAGTAAATAATGCCTTGCGGTAAATGGCCATGTGCGAGCCAAAAACTGCAGACTGATTGGCTGTTGTCGTGTTTATTTCTGCTGCAGGAAAGGATGTTAGATCTATCCATATGGAGTACAAATGTCAAGGCTTATCGATCGGAATCAACATACATTTTTATCTCGGTTCAAAATAATTGTATCGCCCAGCCCTAACTGGCAGATTCCCTTATCTACAGTACCACTTGGGGGGTGGACAGGCCGCAGCTGAGTGGTACGTGATATCGTATGTCAGCGGCCTGAGACGAAAAAGCAGGTAAGATAAGATTGAACTTGACTAATTTTTTTTGCCAGAGGTTGCTGAAAAATACCAACAACATAAGAATACAAAAAATTGAATAATAAATGTACAGTGTATAAGCATAAAAAAACCCAATATAGGCAAGTTATTTAGTGAACAAAACAAGTTGGCAATGGTGAGGGCGTTCCTCAGGATGGCTGGTGTTTCATCCCCGTCATTGTGGTGCTGACCAGTCCCCTGCCCAACCTCATCCAAAAGGGTGCCTCAGATCCAGTCCAGTGGACCAAGCAGTGGCAGGTGGCGTTTGAAAAGGTGAAGCGTGGAACAGGGGGCTGGGCATGGTCCTGTCCCTGGAGATTGGCGGGCTCGACTGCCCAGTGCTGTACTTCAGCAGGAAGCTCATAGAGTGCGAGGAGACGTACAGCACATTGGAGAAAGAATGTCTCACCATCAAGTGGTAGGTACCACCTCCTGGGGCGCGCCTTCACCCTCTGTTCGGACCACGCTCCCCTCCGCTTCCTCCACTGCATGAAGGACACCAACCTGGGGATCACGCTGTGGTATTTGGCTTTACAGACGTTTAGCTTTCAAGTCCATAGGCCGGGGACACAGATGGTTATGGCTGATTTCCTGTCCCGCTTCCTGGAGTAAGGCGTGGGGTGGAGGGGCAATTGGCTGTCGGCCGTGGTGGTCCCCGACCTTAGTCGGGGGTTGGGGATATGTAGTATGAATGGTTTAGCATTGGCAGGTGAAACAAAGGAGGCGAAGCGGCGGATTGACCCAGCTGTCAGGGATGATTGAGTAGGAACGTATATATTAACACGTGCTTGCTCTCCCCACAGTAGGAGCCTGGGTTCAGACGGAGATCCAGATGCCGACTCCGTAACCCCTAGATGTCCAACTCCTTTATGTTAAGAATGATCCTTTGTTTTGCCACTGGGCAGTCTTTTTGGTTAATAAAGCTGCATCACATCAGCATCACCACCGTCTCTCCCTCCCGGTCAAGAACACAAATTAAGCCACAAAACGTGGCATTGTGGCAGAGACCTTACTACGCTTGTGTAAAAAGGGTCATCCATCCAGAAAGATGAGAACATGTCGCATTCTCTTAGACTATATATATATAGTCTAATTACAAAGAAGTTAGAAAAATATTACAATGTTATCGGGTCTGTGAAAATATGCCCACACATATGACCCCTAGCAATTCTGCAGTCTTTTCCACCTCCTTCATTGAACTGAGCTAGTCTTCTGTGAAGCAGCTGACCCCACATTGTGTAATATCAAATAGGATATGAACCATAATCGGTCTAATCCTGGAATGTAAATGTTCACAAAATAATGGCAATAATGATTCAATGTATCAAAGGCAGCACTGAGATTAAAAACCACACTCAGTGGGGTAGTAATAGCACAATGTATGCCTAGGCAAAAGCATCAAAGAATAGTCATGGACAGATAAAGAATAGCTTTGTTAAACAGGTTTTTAAGCTAGGCAATTCAAATGGTGCTGAGCCGATATAACAGGGCATTCTGTGGCCGGGTCCTAGACCGAACAGGTGGCTGGTGGTGGCACCATGTTATGGCCCTAATAGAATCAGCCTGGAGCTTGAATATGCTATTTTAAAAGATGGAAGTAACTTGAGACACTGGGAAGTCTGCTACAGGCCAAACATAACTACAGCAGCCATCTTGCAATGTGAAATAAGCCCCCAGCCTGACTTAAGGGACAGAACCTGAATTAACCATTAGAATATAGTTCATGGTATCGACAAGGGCACAATTATTGGAAACATTCTTTTTCAAAGCAGATATAATAATTACAATATAATTATATTAGAGTATATTCAGTTGTTAATATTATATTCAACGTTTGCATGTCAGCAATTTTAGCCCTACGATTTCACTTTTCTGCCATACACCAGCCTGGAGGCTATATGTGAATGTACCTCCAGGGTCTGTCTTTCATGAAATGTACTTGTGTGTCGCGGCTCATAATCCTGTGGAGCCGTATGCTGTTCTTGGGCTAAAAGGAATACCAACATGCACTTATCTCCCCCAGACTCCTTAGATATACCTAAAGAATCCTCTGGCATTTATTTGGTCATAATATTTGTATTTTACATCAAGTTGGAAAGGATTGATACTCCCCCCTGTAACTGGGGTCCATCCTGCTGACTGGGAAACAAGCCCAGTTTGACCTGGTTTGCTTTTCATTGGGCCTTTTGTTGCATTTTGCACCCGACTACTACTATCAATTCTGGCAATTGACATATCTATCAGACCAAATAAATACAAAAAACAGACATACAGGCTACATAATACAATTATTTACAGTACATACTTCAGGCGTAGGCTTTGCATATCATACGGAGAGTATTGCCATTGTCACCTTAATGCGAGACATTCTGTATACATTACACATTGTACTTACTGGGCAAATTCATTGATTATAAATAGGATAATTGAGTATCAATCCTATTAGTCATCTATCAAATAATGATATAAAAAATGAAATACAAATATTTGTTCCTACATTATACATTACCTCAATAATTAGTTAGCATTTCTCTCTGGTAACTTGATGGGAATTTTCCTTCATTTGTGACATTTTCTAAACTAGAAAAATCTATAAATTCACAATTACAGTTAGTACAGTTAGCTTGCCGTTAATTGAATCTCAGATTGATTAGTGGACTACTCTGGCAAGGATAAGCAAGGATAACTCTTGATCACGTTTTATCAAAAACTAAACTGAGATTGCTCCCTCATAACCAAAATCATAGCTGAAGGTCTTTTTATACGTGCGCGTGACATTGCATTTCATTTCATGAGTTTGTCTGTCTTAAGAACATTTGAAAATGCATCTTGAGTGACAAATACTCCAATTTTCTCACAATAAGCACCGCACTGTTGGTGAGTCAGACCACATTCTGCATTCCCCGTCATCTTTGTTGTGATCAACAATACCCCATTGTCATCAAAAGCAGAATTAACTGTGCTTAAAGTGCTATTATACCACTAGGTTTAAGTTTAATTAGCCATTACAAGGCGTTCAGAACTCCCAGAAGTGGGAGTGTCCACCCAGCAGTATGCGGTACATGAGGGTAGGCTGATCTATCCAGCATACATCTGGGTGGACATTCCCACTTGTGATGTAATAAGTCAGAGATTCTGAAACAGCTTGCAATGGCTAATCAAACTGACAACTGGTACTTCTTCATACTAATATCCTGTTGATTTATTAATAGTGGTATAGTGAACAGTGACAATCCAACTTCAATTGCCTGATGTAAGTCAAAATGGGTGCTGACCATGGTTTTGGTTATATATGTATCATAAGAGATGCTTGTTTTATGGCAACTCTTGACATTATCCAGATTTACTATCTTAGTACAATAAACCAGATAGACAGCCACTATGTAGACTTACCACCAACAGATAACATTGAAAAACTCAATACATGAGTTGAGATGTTGAGTCTCCAAATGAAGGTACTGTATATTAGCTGCTGTGTGGCGGGTTTGACTGATTGATAACTGAAGAAACAAAGAGTGTGGATGAAAATCTTGGACCAAACATGAGTGATTGTGGCTTTGTTGACAGTGTTCTTTTGATGTCATTAGGAGAAGACTCCCCTTGTATTACCTCCCAATGGGAGGATCCTAACAAAGATTATTGTGTTATTTCAAGGTAATGGTGATGATTATGTGACCATCAAAACAAAGATTAATCTTGGTGGTAGGGCTTGTCGTGGAGGTGTATGCTCCCTGTAGTGCAGCCTTCCCAGTCATTAGACTCACTAGACTCTGGGGTGAGGATCCAGAGAAATGTGCTTCATAAAACACTGGTTGACAGACCTTGGGTGCCCCTACCTACTGCACCTGTCGACCTACAGAGCCAAGTCTTGGGGATAGATCACCGTGTGCTTGGTGGACACCAATAATCCTGCATAACCTGCTCAGTGTCAGCACCAAGTTCTTCTTAGTTCAAATGTTCCCTCAGTCATTATTGATGAGGGACCTATGATAGCAATCATAGGCCAAGAGTGGGCCCATGACTGCCACAATGAATATGTTGTTTCAAGTTCTGATTTGAAAAAAAATTAGTTTGTTCTATGACACTGAGTTATTTAATAAAACAATATTTCTTGAAAACACACTTCTACACATAATGAGAACGATTGGCACTCATGACCATTGGCTGTATACAATCTTACTTCTCGAAACTGAATATATGGCCTAGCTTCTCATGTGTTAAAGTTGCTATTTGGGAGTTTCCAAGAAAGAGCAAAAAGAGAAAACTGCTCCTCCTTATGTTCCTTCAATGTTGAGCAGAGAGACAGGTCAGGTCACCAAGGGTCACGCAGCTGCAGGGGAGCTTTGACAAGATTTGGTGCACACTTGTGATTAACAGGCAAGATTGATCCCCCAAACCAATTACGGAAGAGAGGACCTGATTGGTTGGAAAGAAGCAGGTAGCCGGTCTGAAGTCTAAATGGCCTCACGGTCCACGAGAAAAGATATTCTCACAGAGCTTCACTCACTAATACACAGCGGACACAGCGCCATGGCATTCCTACAGCACCTTTACGCAACAGAACTTGGTAGTGACACCGGGCTTAGCCTGAAAAGGTCACGTGAGATGATCCTGAGGGCACATCATCCCCCAGCGGTCAGCTTGGATTGCACTGACACAGGGAACAGGTATACGGGGCTTGCCTTGCATTGCTCTACCTGAGCCACCAAGCAGAAAGGCCACTGGGTGGTTGGACGAATCTATGGCTGTATGGATGGATGTATGGATGGCTAACTGCCGGGCCGCTGTGGTCCAACATGCAGAGACATTTTGGACTAAATGTGGGCTGCAGTAACATCACTCTACCTACGACGTTAAATACACGGGCTGAAATGAACTTGCGAATGGTGTGAGGCACTGGTTGCCTGACAGAAAATATGACCCTTATCAGCAACAGTGAAAGAGGGACTAGACACTACAGACTAGAGAGATGGAGACGAGGAGAAGGTCAGCGAAAGAGACCAAAATAGACAGATTCAAAAGGAGGGGGACCGGAAGTTAAAGATAGGAAGTAGATACATTTATAGTAGAGATGACGTTCAAACACTGGAGATAGAGAACGAAAGAACAAGGCCCTTTATAGGGATAACTGCTTCGTGTATCCAGTAGTGGAAGATAAATGTTCCAATAATAGGCCAGGGATAATACTTGGGATGGGAGATAATTCAACATAACTGATTAATATAATAAATGCATAGTAAGATAATCTAAAAGATTAGCTAAATAGAGTTTGGATATTAGCTATAGAAAATATATTATAATGTATTATAATTCCCAAATATGTCAATGTAGCCTAATAAACCCTGTTGGAATATTAGCAAGCAGATATGGCACCCCTAAGCCAGTTGCCAGTAGTCTGTTCATAT
>OMOU01042426.1:0-11995 GCA_900312585.1 Malacocephalus occidentalis
GGGTAAAAACCATTCCTAAAAGAATTGCCAATTGAGAATGGATTGATTAATAACTCTATGAGATAGTGGACATTCTCACATGATATTTAGTTCTTCTCTCTGTAAGTGTTTGGATATTGATGCAGAGTGATTCATGAAGTCATGAGCATTGCCCTGGTGTATTGATATGCAGCAGAACCTGTAGAGCTCCGAAGCAGTAGAACTAGGCCGTGCTGATGTTATGTTTTGCAGGAAATAAGGAGGGTTTTCCCTTTAGGCCTTGACATACGGCCCTTTGTGTACATGTTGTATAGTCTTAGGCTGTGTTTTCTCTGCCGTTATCGCTTAGCTGCTATTGTAAAATGTTGTACAGCACGAGCTACCTTAGCAGTCGATGCTAATTGTCAAATCTCACACCATGGGCTGACTCTGTATTTGGCTTTTAGTCATGTAAATGTTGAGCTGTAAATTAAAAACCGATATGTAGACTTTTTTCTTACAGGAAGAGGATGAGTCGCGTGTGTGTGCATGTGTGTGTGTGTGTGTGTGTGCGTGTGTGCAAATTCTTGCCTTCAGGCTATGATTATTTGACACAGAAATGGGAACCTAATGATTAATTTGAATTAAGCTGAGTTATTATTTTAAAGACGATTGATGGAGTGCTTGCTATTTTTTAAGAAAACGCGGCCTGTGTTTGTATGTTTGTATGTAAGACGAAAGTAAGACGATGGAAATAGTTGATCATGCATCAGCTCAAACAGCTTCTCAGAAATACTAGATGGAAAGGAGCCAATGCAATGTGTGCCAAAAGAGGGACTTGAAGGACAACATCTGTGTTTGTAACCACCTCTCCTGGCTTCAATCAAACATCAGTTGCTGATACAATTTGGCAAAGGCACTCATTCTGCCTGCCAATGAATGTAAACAATGGCGATATAGCTCTTCCGTCTTTTGGAGTCAATGTGCCCCAGTCAGCACAGAGTTTGTGGACAGCATTTAACAGTGAATCGCCATACAAGTACCTACTTTGCAAAATGTCTCGTCACAGGACCTAGACCAAAGTGCAACATTACTATTGTTTGCATTACTGACAGCAGCGTTCACACTAAATGCTCTCAGGTTGAATTGGCACAACTAAGTGAAGCCGTGGGATTGGTTACAATGGTCTGACCACCCAGACTGCATTGGCATTTTAATATGAGGGAGGGGGTTTAACCATGGCCCATTTATGGTGTGTTGTGGATACAGGGGATATCCTATAATTTTTTCAGTTCAAAATGAACCGGATATGATGTACTGTAAAAAAGGCCCAATGAATAATGTGATTTGATTATTTTATTTTGTTTCTTTAATAAATAACAGCTGTATTGTGTTACTTTTTGAACATGCTTTGTAATATTATTTGCACTACAGAATAAACTTGAATCTAAAAAGGATAAAGTCCACGATTAATGTTCTCACTTCATAAGGAAATAAATAATCAGCTACAAATGTAGGTCATTACTATTATTTAAAACAATATACCAACCATCTCATGAACAAAGTGTTCAACATGTATTTTAGTTGAACACCAGTTCATATCCCAGCTTGCATGGAGATGGTACAATAGCGACGCCCCCTAGCAGAGAATTCGTGAATCTGCCGCGTTTTTTTTAGACGCTCCCTAGACTTTCTGACGAAATCCTCACTCCCTCCAGTTACAACCTACACGACGAAATAACGACGCAACCAACTGACACGTTTACCCGTACGGAAAAAGCTTACATTTGAGGACTAACACGTGTGGGTGCGATCGCCGTGGTTATATTGGAATAGTATACTATCTCGGGATTTTAGCCGTCAGCTGTGTGTCTCGTTCAGCCGTCTTGTAGCGCTGCTCTTCGGCTCGGCTGTCGTTGCTAACGCGTTAGCAACAGCAGTTACCAGCAGCTAACGTCGTAGAGAACCGCCGGCTGTTTCATTTCCCCTGAGAACGAGATGGCTTCTGTGTGTTGGTCGGACGTGTATCATTTCTCCCTGGGCCGCAGTTTCTCCAGCGGACGGTGTCTCCTCTTCGAAACCGCCGGTGACCGAGTTAACACGGAACTGCCGAGCCGCCGGACGCGCGGACCCCACTCCCAGCAGAAGGTCCCCGGAGCGAAGGGCCCCGGCGCCGCCAGCACGGACGGTGGTCTCCACCGGGGCCGCTGGTAAGCCTGCCGCCTGGTGCGATGAACCGTGGATGTCCGACAGGCCTCCTGACAGCTGTCAATTAAGTAACATTTAGAGGGTTGTGTGGAATCAGAACCTAATGTCTCCGTATTTCCTTTTGGACTAAGTGATTAAAAAAACAATATGAGCAGCGGAGCGCGTATCGCCGAGACACCGCCTCCGGCCCACTCTCCTGGCGGGCATGAAGGGAACTTATCACGGTCTGACAAACAAGACACGCCGTGGATGAACGTGTTCTCTGTTGTTTCAAGGCCCGCACTCTCTTTACTGAACAAGTATTTACCCGGGGTGCTTCCGGCTCGTTCTCTGATAGACACGATACCCGATTGGGCTGACGAAGATCTACACAGGCCAAGGTTGTCTGACCAAGACGTGTTGTATGTGGGCCAGCCGGGCGACATGAAGCCTTCAGCCGGGCAGCAGGACAATCCTGTCTCCGGACTACTGGAGCACAGAACCGGGCCTCACATTAAGTGGTTGACGGCAGACTCGCTTTCAGAGTTGGGGATTAATCACGCCGGGGACTTTGAGCAGCAGCATATCATGGAAGATGTTTCAAGTGGCAGATATCTTGGGCAGGTGTTGTTGAAAGCAACGTTGCCCGTGGATGCGACAGGTGCTCCGTTCAGAAGCGGCTGCAGGAGTCCTGCATGGTGGGGCGGGCTGTGGGGCGGCGAAGTCGACGCCTCCCCACGCCGGCTGTCCACACTGCTGTCTCTGGGGCAAATGGGCGGCCTGTGGGCCGCACATTGTTCTCCACTTCCGGGAGGTACAAAGGCCTCCGTTGCCCGGACAACAGAACTGTTTGTACAGTTCAGTAGTTGGGAGTCGACAGCAGGCGAAAATGCTGGACCCTCCAGTAACACACAGCAACCGGTGGACAATGTGAGCATGGAAAGCCTAGCACCAGGATCTCCCAGATGTTCAGCTGCCCTTGTGCCTCAGCACGTGGGTGCCGGGGCGGCCACTGTCTTCAGCAAGGTGACGGTTCTGACCCCCGACCAAGATAATGGTTATTCCAGTCTAGAAGAAGGACATGTGCTGTGCCAACCTCACGCGGGAAAGATCATCGCTGAGGTAGAGCTTCAGGGAGCAGACCATATCGCCATGGTGGAAACGGACACCTCAGAGCCCACTGAGTGGGTGTCTCCTGCCACTGAAGAAACGGAGAAAGAGGGGGCAGGTGAAGGGTCATGTGATGGCGGTGGCGGTGAAGAGGAGGATGGTGGTAGTGGTGGGGCTGATGATGCTTCCACTCAGGAAGCCACTGCCGATGTGCTGACCTCCCCCTACTGCCAGAACAGAGCCATTGCCTTCATCATGGGAAGTCCCTGTAGTGATGATGATGATGACGACGATGATGATGATGCTGACAGCCTGTCAGACGGCGAGTTCAGTGACGATGGCTTCGACAGCGAGTGCTCCTCTGAGATGTCCGACTCGGACAGCGACGATTCGGATTCAGATGAAGGAGTGGATTCGGAGGTCAATCGCCTATGGAACTCTCTGTGCCAAACTCAGGACCCGTACAACCCCCGCAACTTTACAGCGCCGATGTCCACAGGCCCTAAGCCGATCCCCTCAACTAGCACCGCTGCCGTCGCCTGCTCTTCAGACTCCTCCCCAGACTCCTCCCCTGACCAGGGTTCGCCTCCCGTGGGGTCACCGGCTCTCACCGGGTCCTCACCGACTGTCCAACATCCCGACTCGCCTTGGGACGACTCAACCTCTGCCAGCGAGGCAGAAGATACAGACAGCCTGTTCCTGTGGAACTCTTTCTCGGCCCCCTCGGACCCCTACAGCCTGCAGAACTTCCAGGCGCCGGTCAGGACTCAAAGACCTCTCCCGGAGGTGCGAGTGGCCGAGGGCTGCCAGGGGAAGAAGAGGTCCCTGAAGGCATCTCCCCGCGGGGCCCATCAGGCGGCATCTGCCTCCTTGTCTCCCCAGTACCACAGGGAGGAGGCAGAGGACCGCCTCGACAGCGGATTCTCTGAGCCGCTGGTGCCGGCCCCCGCTGCTGCTGTGGTCCCCTCACAGAGCGCTGTGGTTTCTAAAAAGGTCAGTGTGGGTTCATGTGTTTTTGCCATGATGATCCTGAAGTAACTCTACTATGTCAGTTAGCATGAATATCTTGGTGTATACAGATCCAATACGATCACTTGTGATAAGACCACAATAGTATGGACACTCCTGTCACTCACAGAGCATGATGAGCTGTATCACAGCTCTACACAAAGGTAACTCTGTATAGAACTGTGTTCATGCTAAAACTTTTATGTCCACATGGAAACGCAACCTACGACAGTTTGTAATAAAAGGTCCAAATGAATGCTCTCATGGGGTAAATGAGGAGAACAGACTTTCAGGCTCACAAGCCACGTTGGAGGTGGGGACCAAACATCAGACATCTTGCAGAGATTAACAAAAACATTAATCATGGACCTGTGACTATTTTTTAATGATTTAATTCACGGTCATCATTTATTTTGGGTAATGCAATACTTCCAAGAAGCTCGGTGGGTGTATCATTATTGAAATATTCATCACAGTTTGAAATTGAACCTTTGTGTGTATTGTGTGCAGGAACCGTATTATTCTAATGTAATTTAAAAAAATCTTTGTCCATCCCTGCCAGGTGCGCTTCTGCGAGGATGTGGAGGAGTTCCTCACCAGCAGCCGTGAGGAGGAAGACCGGCGAGGTCAGTGGGAGGAGCTAGCCCGGGACCGCTGCCGCTTCGCCCGCCGCTGCCAGGAGGTGGAGCAGAGCATCGCCTACTGCCTGGAGCCCCTTCACCGCATGCTAGTGTACCGCCGCCTCCACAGCTAACCGGGACTACTTGGGACTATATGAACATAGACAAGGGGATGGTAAATAGTCCACACGTCCTGTTGTAACATGAGTATTGTATGTTTTGAAAAACATTTCATGTTCAGTTGGCAACAAAGACCTTTGGTTTGCCAGAACGTGAACATGTGTTGACTTGATGCTGCTCCAGACTGCCTACTTTGGTGGGCTTGTTCCTGGCGTGCACCAGAGACGAGGAACAGCAGCATGCATCAGTGTTAGGTCTGCTTTGGTTTGCGGTTGTTTTAAAAGTGTTTATCTTAGTGGTGTGAGTATTGAAACGTGATTCAGGGCAGGTGTATGGTATAATTGTGGAAACCACTATTTTCTTTTTCTCCAGTATAAACTGATGATGTATTAGTAAGGACTCCTAAGGGCTTCATTAGCATTTACACTGTGAGGAAGAACACATGTGAAAAGTGACACCCTTCTGTTTCAACTAAAACCACAGACAGAACACAGATCACCCAAAAAATCATAAAGTTGCATCTGGTGAGCATTTAAGGACAAGTTTAAATTCAGCTTTCACCCCTGAAGTTCATGTCAAAGTTTCCAACTGACGGTATTTTATGTCTTGAAGTCTAAATGTTGCCCTAGTTTCCGAGTAAAAGCAGGTCAGCGTTTACATTGCATTTCAGTAGAGTTACAGGGAGTTCCAGCATATTGCATCATTAATGCCAGACGATATTATCTCCCAGTGCTTTTATATTCCATTGAGCTGAGCAGCCACGACTTGTGTTGACATTGTTAACATTAATGCCAAAGAAAGCTCGTCTGATGCAGATTGCCCACCAAGCATGACCGGTACAGTGCTCTCTCTCGGACCGCACCGACCAACGTTCATTAAGTGTTCTTGTGGGGTCACATTTGAATGGCTGCAGCAGAATAACCTTCATGCTTATAGATTTGTATTATCAATTTTTAATTTCCCACCCCCGAGTGAAGTACTCACATTTTGATTCAAGCAAGTGTAACTTTTTGAATAACCAAAAGGTATTTATACTGGAACTTTAACACACGCTCGCACAAAAAATCTTAAATCCGATCAATTTATTATTTAGTCCATAATTTAGTTATTGCCTGCCATTGCCGATGCAGACTGGCCAGCCGTCACCATTATTAGATATCTGAATGTGTGTTTGTTGCTACTGCTGAAGGTGTAAATGTGACTGACTACCAATTGTGAACACTAAAGCGACAGGCTAAGATGAAGACACAAAAAGGGAATTGCTTTATTTGAAATTGGAGGGTGGTTGACATATTCATGTTCATCCATAACTCCACAGCAGTTCATACACCTACTTGTTGCACATATAAGCATAAGAGACATTGGTAGAAAACAGTGGCAACAAGAAATACGACTTTTTCCACACATAGTTTGATTACACGTCCTTAACTTCGGTGGCATTATTTGCGCAAAATGTATATGATGTCACCTTCCTTGGGTGTATCCAGATTCACCAGTGTAAAACAGTCTCACAATTAGTGAACATTGGACTGGGAGCTTAAAATTGTGTATTGATCAGCCACATCTCTGGGAGGTTTAAATTCAAAATTTGACTTTGAGAAACGAAGGTAAGATTATACTTATTTTTAATCAGTGGATTTTACAAATGCAATTTTATTTTTATAATTAATTAGTTGGGTCAATAGTTCTGCTATACAACCATTCTGACAACATTGAAATTACTATTGAAATAAATCAATATTTAATGAAAAAATGAAAACAGTTGTGCTTATTTCCTTCAAATGTGTTATTTTCTTATGTGCATATATACATGCACATAAGGTGGCGCGAGCGTACCACCGCCCCTTCGGTTCGCTTGGTCCAGCGCAGCGCCCACCATTTTTTTTCGACTCGGCAAAACATCTCTCATGAACAATAGTCCAAGGACTATAAACATCAGACAACAATGGGTTCAACCCAAAAAAAAGTTTTAATTCAATATAAGACAACATACCTTTTATATTAGGCATTCTTTATCTCCTCTTTTCTCAATTTTTGCCCTTGCACACCTGAAGGCTTGGACCCTTTCATTTTGGAGCTAATGTCCCTCAAACTGATCCAATCTAGCAGTTTACATCTATCCGTCCTGAAGAAATAATCAGGACACTGCGATCAAGTGAGCTGCTGATCATTCAGCACTTTCTATTATCGCTCTGCAGCTTGCGTGCCTCTGGTGCACCTGGCAGAACCACAATATAAGATAATATAACCATGGGCGTCGCAGGTATTACATCAGGGTGGGACAAGTGCCCTCCACTTTAACTATGTTGAAAATCAGTGCATCGGTCCACCCACTCGGCACTCTTTTTAGAGCACTGTCGCGCTCGATTCTCAAATCCATTCCACTTGCTAATTGAGAGAATAGACAAATGAACCTTCGTACCACGTGTTCACTGCTACGTTGTACCCAGGCACGTTTGTGCCCATGAGTCTATTTCCAAATGTAATATAGTTGGAAAGGTTTAGGTTAAATTACGCTAAATGGGAAAACTACGCCACCTGCTGTTACGTTGTACCTGCTTTTAGTAGTCATAGCAAAGGATTGTGGGTAGTCCTCCAAAGCCTTGCCACCAGGTAATGTGTCTGTGAATGTATAGATTTTGTAAATGTAAACATGGGTAATCCAAAAAGTGATGGAGGATTTGCCACCAGATGGACCACGTGTGTTTGTCCACCAGAGATGACCGTTCTACCTGCTGTTACCACATGCCTGACCAGCCTGGGGAGATTCATTTAGAGAGAAGACACATCACAGAGGTCACACTAACATCAACAAATTGTTGGTTTCACAAAATCAGCCATGAAAGATTTCAACTTGAGTCGCCACTACAACACCGTGCACAAAGACACATATGACAAGTACACCGGTGCTGCCAGAGCCGCTATCGCCACTCACCTCAAAGGAAAAAATACACAGACAACAGTCTTTTTACCAAAGCCACGACCAGGAGTCCTCTCTCGGGCTACTTTGCGTTAGTACGCATAAGAAACAGCATTAGGCGCCTTTCTAATGGTGTTTCTTATGCGTACTAATGCAAAGAAGCCCGTGTAAAATGGCAAAATAGCGAAGCAATGTGCAGTAGAGATGGCTAAAGCTTTTGGAGATGATACCAAGAACTTCAAAACGGTCTCTCTGTCTCATCGCACAGTGAAACAAATAATTTGTGACATTCAAAATCATCAAGTCTTGACTGCAAGTACTTCTACTTAGCCTTGGCTGAGAGTACAGATGTGACGGAAGCTAGCCAGCCTCATTTACACGAGGGCCATTGACATTTGAAATGCACAAGGAGTTATTCAAATTGGTGTCTTTGCATGACACTACTATGGGCAGCGATGTTTTCAACACTGTTAAAAGTGTTGTAAGTGACCATGGGGGCTTTGGAAAGCTTTCAGCAAGGAAAACTGAATTTGCTGGGCTCCTCCAACAGAGCGGTTGATATTGCACTGCAAATATTTCTAACTAACTAGGTTATGCATGTGGCTATTCGTGGTGGTCATTTTTATCGCAGGAGGCTCTCTGCCAAGAAAATGTCATTAGAACATGGAGTGACCAAGGTCACCAATCTTATTAGAAGGGGAATAGGTCTCTCAATCACAGAAGGTTTGTAGCCTTTTTGAACAAAGTGAGTGCCTGTTAGATTGGTCGAGTGGTCATGGAGGCAAATGCGGAGGAACAGTCCAGGATGCCAGTCCAACATGTCAAATGTATTTTTTAGATCACGTGTCCCCAAAAACTAACACCTGCCAGCCTCTCATCTAAACACAACTGAGCCCTTTATCGGGTAGGCAGGCAATTATCTGGCTGGCACATACCAACATCCACAGATAACTATCACACATACATCACTAAATACATTACTGAAATATATATACACAGTGTTTATAAATATATACACACCCAAATATACCCAATAAAAAACAATAAATATATTAGATATCCTTAAATAGTTAAACTCAACCATACCCACTTGACGTTAACCGTCCCGGAACCATTAATGGGTGCGCCGAGCACCCAGGGAACTGTTTGCCCGACGCACACCCTGGGAGGAGGAGAAGAGGCAGAGGTAAGTTTGAGTATTCATGCTTGTCTTAGCGTCTTACAATTATACTCTTTAATTATTAACTTCGCTACATTGTCATCAATCAATGTGCGTCGTTTTGTTTGTCCACAGGCGAACAGCACACCAGCGTCCGAGCTGTGAACATAAAGACGTGCAGATGCAACACATGAGCAAGCAATCAATAAATACATGTTTGTAAAAATACTGTGCGCTTATTTAACCTGTATCTTAATCAGGTGTGTAACACCATGTTCCATCAGTTCAAAAGTGCAAATATAAATATATACCCACAACCCAATTTACTACATTTTTAAGATGACTAGTAACGGCGGCTCGTCGTCAGTGCCGTTTATGTGGATTTGCAAATCACAGAGATCAGATGGATGAGCCGCGGGAAATGCTTGCAGAGGTTTTTTGCAGTGCACACTGAAATCTATTGGCGGGCAGCATTCGATGTGATACAAGTGCCTACTGCAGTAAACTCAGGGATACCGATTTTCTCTGCGACATGGCCTTCCTTGCGGATATTAACTCACGTCTTAATCACCTGAATATGTAGTTGCAGGGAAAAGGGCGAACTGTGTCAGGTTGAAGTTCTGGAGGTGTGTTTGCCCACCTTAATGGTTAGAAAGTCCAGGATCCAGGCACACAGGGGGGTGTTAAGATCCAGCTCAATCAGCTTGCCAGCCAATCTTTCAGACTGTCAAGATGAGAGAGGAAGCTGTGTATAACGACTCTACCGGCATGTGGTGAGCCCACGGGCAGGTGCGTTGTCTTTTCAGGCTTTGCCCAGCCGAGCCCCGTGGATCCAGGCCCGGCCACCAGACGCTCGCTAATGAGCTCCCCTCCCAGGTCTGGCTCCAGAAGGGGGCCCCGGTTTCCCTTGTCCGGGTGAGGTGACAGTTTTTGGGATGCCTTTTCATAGTAGGGACTTCGAATCACTCTTAGTCTGGCCCCTCCCCTGGGACCACTTTGCCTTGGGATACATATCTCAAAAGATTAAGACCGTCGTGCTTATTTTCTTCATATAATATATATTCTTCGTATAAGGCTTATTTAATTTGCTTTCTTATTATACACATGGAATTTATGTATATATAAGGTGTATTTTTTTAAATTTTGTATTGACATATTTATGTAGAAGGAAGAATTTTATTTTCTTACTTTATGTGCATGGATTATATATATATATATATATATATATATATATATATATATTAGATTAGATTCAACTTTATTGTCATTGCACAGAAGTACAACAAAATGCAGTTAGCATCCAACCAGAAGTGCAAAGGTAGTAGCACAAGTGCGACAGTAGAGCAGTTAAATGACTGATTAAATATATATAGATGTATGCTATACATTGAGTATTGGCAGTATAGGCATTGGGTATACATTGGGGTATGTACAGTATGGACAGATGTATACTCAGTGGTGCTTGTACACTGGGGTGTACAGCAGGGTATATACAGTGAGAGAGCAGTGCAAGTGTGTGGATGTGTGTGAATGTGCAGATGGATGTGTGTGAATATATATATATATATATACAGCTCTGGAAATTACATCTCTACATGTATGACAGCCATTCCATTCCAGTGTCTGTTGAATTCCAACACAAGCACACCTCATTCTACTTAATGAGGTACTGATTAGGTGAACACCAGAACCAAATCGTATTTAACAAGGAAAAGTATAAAAACCACTGCTGTGGTTGTCACTATACGAAGCTACAAAACGGCAGAGGGCGAAAACAACTCTCCACTGACTGGGATGACCGTCGACTCATTTGAATGTCACTCAGCAACCGTAGGGTGACATCAAGTGACCTACAAAAAGAATGGCAAATGGCAGCTGGGGTGAAACAGGCTCCTGGGAGCAGGGCTCAAGTCGTGTAAAGCTAGAAAAAAGCCCTTCATCAATGAGAAGCAAAGAAGAGCCAGGCTGAGGTTTGCAAAAGAGGATTGGACCATGGAGGACTGGAGTAAGGTAATCTTCTCTGATAAGTCCAATTTTCAGCTTTGCCCAACACCTGGTCATCTAATGGTTAGACGGAGACCTGGAGAGGCCTACAAGCCACAGTGTCTCGCACCCACTGAAATCTGGTGGAGGATTGGTGATGATCTGGGGGTGCTTCAGCAAGGCTGGAATCGGGCAGATGCGTCTTTGCAAAGGACGCATGAATCAAGCCACGTACAAGGTTATCCTGGAAGAAAATGTGCTTCCTTCTGCTCTGACAATATATACATGCCCATGGATTCTATGTATAGGCCTATAGAAGGCTTATTTTATTTATTTTGGGCATTATTTGACATTTGGATGTAGAAGGCTTATTTTCTTTTCTTTCTTATTATGTGCATGCATTATATACTGTATATATACAGTATATGGCTTGTTTTCTTTTGTTTCTCTTTGTGTATACGGACAATATGGATATAGAAGGCTGGCCATAAGATGGCGCTAAAGCATAACATTCTGATTGTTGTAAATGTAATATCAACGTTGTCCACTCGACGTCAGTGTTAACCCGAACGATAAATCCAAGGGACTAGAAACGTAAACAACCTATTGACTATTTGCAAGTGTAAATCCATGTCAATAATGAATCGGGAACATAAAGCTTCTTCCTGGTTGTGTGCCTATCGTAATCGTTCAAATCCAAGGAGAAATCAGAGGAAATAATCGGCAAACGGCGATCAAGTGAGCTGCTGATCATTCAGTACTTTCTATTATCACGGTACACCTGGCCACAGTATAATATATAATATTATACAAAAACCCGGACATATAAGGAGCAAGCCCACCACAAATTGAACGGGCCCACATTTATTATCAAAATAATATGTAGTCTAATGGGGAAGAAGTACACATCAATCACACGTTTAGTAACAA
>OMOU01042427.1:0-13308 GCA_900312585.1 Malacocephalus occidentalis
AAGTTGTCTAAAGTCTAAGAGTAATTGTACGCTAACCATGATGTGTGGCCCCAGTGCAAATGAAACCCAATAGCTCTGGCTATAGCCATGTCATCATGTCGTGCTCAGTTGATCCAGACAGGACAACTGCTAAGGTGGCCTTGAGCACACACACACACACACACACACACACACACACACACACACACACACTTGCACACACACATTCAACAGAAACACACATGCACTAAATACAGACAGACAGACTCACACACACACACACACACACACACACACAGACCCACTCGCACACACACATTCAACAGAAACACACACACACTCGACACGCACACACACATACACATACACATACACTTTATACTGTATATACCATATATATATATACAGTATATATATTGCAGTGCAAGCCACACTTTAAAGCAGGGGTGGAATCAGTCACAAAATGTTTTGAGAGACTGACCAAGGACTACATGTGCGCCTTCATACCCCCCCTCCATGGACCGGCTGCAGTCTGCCTACTGGCCAAACAGATCCACAGAAAATGCTATCTCTCAGGTACTACACAGCTCCCTCTCTCATCTTGAGAGAGGAAGGGGGCCTATGTGATATAATGTTGTCTCTTGACTATAAAAGAACAATAACATAGTCCTCAGGGCCCTGGTCTTCAGGGTGGGCAGACACACCTCCAGACCCTGGGGCACCCTGAGCACAGGATGCCCCAGGCTCCAACACCATTGTCAAGTTGTGGATGACACAGCGGTGGTGGGCCTGATCTCCTGTAACCATTAGAAGGCCCACCTAGAGGAAGTTGCTAACCTGTCATTCTGGTGCCAAGACAACAGCCTCATGCTGAGGCTAAGGAGCTGATTGTGGTCTTTATGAGGACACAACAATCAATCAAGATCAACAATGAACAATCAAGCTGCTAGAACTGAGTTTCTTTGCGCAGGCCATCAGGACTGTGAACTCACTGCCCCCCCCACTGCCCCTTCCATGCGCACACTTCCATACACACATGCACACATTTACTATGTGTACAGTACATGCACTCACATAGTGTCACCACTTACTTATTACAGAACTAATGACATGCGTACATGCAAACATTCATGGTCTCTACTTACTTTATTTCATCCTGTTTTCATTTTCTTTTGTTCCTTATATTGCCTTGTTGTTATATGGCCTGCTGTTTATATGCTTATTTGTTTAGATTTCTCATTCCTGCTGCTCTTTTTACTGTATATACTGTAAATACTGTGGCTATTCTCCAATTCACTTTATTTGTATTTGTATTGTTCTTTTGCAAATTCCGCTGGGCATCGGCCAGTTTTCATTTCACCGCACATCCTGTATGTGTATGTGACAATGAAACTTCTTGAATCTTGCAGTGATACGTGATTCCAAAGAGCAATCACATTTTTCAGGCATGCTCTCTCAATGTGTACTGCTTTGCATTCACATTGTGTTTGTAGAATTCCTCAAACTTTTTCACTGCTTCCCGGTGTTCAGAATCACACCGGCACGTTGCTGCTTGTACAGCCGTCCCACAGTAGCTCACAACAGATATCCGTATTCAACTTCCAGGTCCCTCATTCATTCCTTGAATATTTTAATATTGTCAGTGGTTCAAGCAAGCCTCAACACTTGATGAAGTGAAGATGAAGATGAAGTTGATGCAGGTTACAGCGGTCAAGTTTTGCAACTGCAGTGACTGTGGACACAGATTCTCCTGGTGAATGACATGCAGTGGCAAGTAACTAAATGAGGGGGAGGCATGGCTGTGGGAGTTTGTATGTGTTTGGCCACTTATGTGGCATATGGCATGTGGCTATCCTACACTGCTACATACGTGGCTTAGTTCGGGGCTCCTCCAAGGACACAGGTAGGTTTGTTGTGAAAAGTCAGGTTTATTATAAAAGTATGATAAATGGAAGACAACGCAGATGGTACATGCTGGAATGCTAGCGCTCTCGGAGTGTGTGCTGGTGGTTTACGAATCATGTGGTGCACTGATTAGCCAATGCACCACAGACTTGCAGCCCCACCCCAACAGACTCTAACTAGGCCAGGTGAGGCCAATTAAGCCAGCCCCCCCGACACACACACTCCCACAGTGGCACTTTTTTTTTTAGGAGTGCCAACAAACGCCTTCGTGAAGCAAGCATCGCCGGTGTGCCTGTCAAAAATGCCCTCACCTGTAAGAGTGCCACGCATGGCGGTCAAGGTAAACAGGCCCTCTTGTGTGTCGAAATCTTCTGTAATTCGACAGAAAAAAAGGTCAGTGAGCTAATATAGGTGTCTATACCAGCAAATAGTGCTGTGTTTGTGAAACCGTTTGAGTACAACTGTAAATGATGGCCTAAACAGTCTCACACCTTCTCTAAATAGGTCCTTTCTAATGCGGTACAAAATGCGACGGTAGTGTTTAGTCTCTTGCGATTGGCCTTAGTCACCCAGAGGCCACCCTGGTTCTAACCTCGCTTTGCTGGGTGGGGGAACTGAATGCGGAATTCCACATCACTAAAATATATTACAGAAAATATATCACATAAAAAATTGACAGCTGGCTCCTATTAGTTATGTCGGTCCTCTCATCTATGGCCAGTGAGTTAAACTCACAATTGGTAACAGACTGTTTCAGAAGTTTCTCCACATCATGTGTGGATTCCTGTCCTGATTCCATCAGACACAGTCCAGCAAGACAAGCTCACGTTCTGGAATATCAAGCTTTTCTGGGCCGATGAACTCCAGCAGCTTCCTGTATACTATTTAGATTCAGGATTTGTAACAAGTACAATGTAACAGGATGTAACAAGTACAATGGAATGCTTACTCTTCATCCACTCCTGCACTATTCTTCGAAATAAATTCTTCAAAAAAAAACTCTAAAGAACGGTACCTAGTAAGTACAGTAAACAGTGCAATAATGTTTTCTACTGTACCATATTCTTATAAATATAAATAAAACAATTAGAAGTATAGTACCTAATAAGTACAAAAAAATAGGTCAAAGTAAAACCTGTAAAAGTCAAAATAGGTCAAAGTCAAAAGTAAAAGTGAGAAGTAAAGTAACACATTTACATGTAATCCTGTTTTTATCCAAAGCAATGCAAATATGTTTTTGAGATACTTAATGAGCAGGCATAGATATCAGGCATCTTGCTCTGGGCATTTGGGTTTGAAACCAGAACTCCCCAACCACGGCTAGACTAACCTGCCCAGTCTAGATTCCACTGTCACCCCTGCTATCTCTTTGTTTTGCTTCTTGTATTAGCTGTTGAATTTCTTTTTATTACCACCTGTCTATTGTGCCCACGTTCATGCCATAACTGATGAATAGCCAAAGGAAAAATAACTCTTAGTGCTGTGTATGAGACCGTTTGATGAGTTTAAATGATGGCCTAAAGTCTCACATCATAGCACCTTCTCTAACGAGGTCCGTTCAAACGCGTTACAAAATGCTTTAGAAAATACCAAATAGCAATGCACTTAATGTCGGCCAAATTACTTTTCTGCACTAGAATGGTTAGCAAAGCGCTCCAGGCACATGCCACGGCGTCTCAGACCACTCCCTGTTCCAGTGTCAGCCAACCATAAAGCTGCATGCGGATCATCGTTCTACGCGCGACTTGACGCTGTCGTGTATTACAACACACGTAACATCACTAACGGTGCTGAGCGATAGTAGCATCTCTTGCGATAGGCCGTCACTCAGAGGCCATCGAGGGGGAACAGAATGTGGAATTCCACATCGTTAAAATGTAAAATATATGACATCGTAACAGGTATCCTAAATACACGCACACACACGCACACATTCTGGGTCACTGCGTTCATCTTGTCTGGAGGGTTGGCTTGTTTTCACAGCTGAAGGATGGGATGGTGCTCAGATGACTTATCACACACACACACACACACAAGGGGCATTCAACTAGCAGCCGTCATAACATTGGTCTGTTTTGATCTGATAGAATTGTATTATCTATGTTTACATATAGGGACACAACTTATAGATTTTTTTGGGATGTTTTCTGATTTAACTTGAATTAGCTTCGGTTTTTGAAAGCAGCGCAAAACATTTTCTTTGACGGTGTTATAGGAACACATATGCTTCGTTTTATGGGTGTTTTCTAATTTGACTTTCATTAACTCCCATTTGTGCAAGTGATTCAATGCATGTTATATATCTATGAGACCATAAAATGTGCAAAATACAATACTTTTATTGTATGTTAGTCTTACATGTTACACTTGCTTGTTTATATCTATGTTCATATTTATTTTCCATGCTTATATTTATTTTAGTGTCCCCACTGATCCTGATTATTGAGCAACTGCCTAGCAGTGTGTAGCGAAGTGTGTTCTGCCACAATGCCGCTGAAGTGACTTGCATTGGTTCTTCTGGACAATAGGAGAGGACGGAGTCATTGCCGAGAATAAATGGGGGTTTTAATAATAAACAAGTCGCTCATGCGCGTTTAAAGAATAACAAAAAGAACAATCATTGCAACGCAATTGTATATTGCTTGGAGAGGGGTACGGTGTGGGGAACGTGGCGGAGTTCTCCGGTGTCGTTCGTCCCCAGCCTCTCCAGCGGAGAGAGGACACAGGTGTTATTAAGAACATTCCGTTAATTGCACTCATTCTCCACAGCTGCGTCACATTCCAGGCATTTTCGCCGCTCCGTTCCGCTTGTCATTGCCTGTCAACGCTAACCACGCCCCCTCGTAGCTCACAGTGTAATAAATAAATACATGTTTGTCTATCGCAATAAAATGTATTTCATGTCCACGTTTTGCGATTTCACCCTCAATGGCTTGTAGGCTTTTTTTTTAGACATACGGACAAAACATGGTACATAGAGTAAAACATTGTGTCTAAATAATGTGTGAAATAGTCCGATTGAAGTTTAGGGGAAAAAGCAAAACCAAACGTAATACCCAACTCCACCAAAGGGGGGTGCAGCTCCACCCTAAAGCAGGATATGCGTCCATCACCGTACTTAATCACCATTATTCACATTCCGCCATGGGTCATCATTCACATTCGAGACAGATAGACAGGCAGCAAGACAGAAAGAGAGACAGACAGACATATTTACAGACAGCTGGACAGAGAGAGAGACAGACAGATAGATACACAGATAGAGAGACGGATAGGCAGAAAGACGGATGGAACAACAGATGGATGGATGAAAAGACAGACAGATGGAAAAAAGAATGCTGGAAAAATAGATGGATTAGCAGGCTCTGGCAGACTGTAATACAGACGGTCTCTGGCCAGATACTGACAGGAGACAGACAGGTAAGCAGGCCCTCTGGTTCATTAGAAGGTGTTAGAAGGTGAACACGTGTTCACCTGGGCTGGAGGTAGATTAATACTGCCATCATGTGGTCATTCTTAAAACCAGAAAGTAAATATCTGAGTCAAAGTGAACAAGTCAATTGTTTCCATTTAAATGAGCAGAGGTCAAAGAAAATAAATGATGTCACTGGTGGCCATGAATTAAGAACACTAATAACATAGAAGGGAGGAAAATGTAGCTGACTTATTTGGCTCCATGTATATGCACTATTATCTGGTCAGAAATGTTCCCAGATGCTGCACCACCATGTAAAACTCATAATACGTTTAAAAATTCCCTCACACAAGACTCAATGTAACCCTTTGGCTACACTACACAGCAGCAACAACAACAACAACAACAACAATAACAAAAACAATGGTGTACGTCGATGAGAGACATCCTTGTGAATTTTATTTATAAAGTGACATTATTATTATTCAATGCCACTTGGCTTTGAGAATAAATATCATGTTTGAAGACAATTAGTTGTTACTGATTTAAATACATGTGCATGTGCAAATTGCATGCCACGCATACAAGGCACAGCTGTTTTCTGAAACGCAGCAGAAATGTGCAAAATAATCCATCTATCCATCCATCCATTCTTTTGGCGCGGTGGCAGCCAGCTAAGCAGGGCTCTCCAGACCTCCTTCTCCCCAGCAACACTCTCTAGCTCCTCCTGGGAGAACCTGAGGCATTCCCAGGCCAGATTAAATATGCAATCCCTCCAGCGGGTTTTGGCGCTGCCTCGTGGTCTCCGCCCAGGAGGACGTGCCCGGAAGAACTCTAAAGGGAGGCGCCCGGCAGGCATCCTGATCAGATGCCCGAACCACCTCAGCTGACTCCTTTCGACGTGGAGGAGCTGAGATCCTCACCCTATCTCTAAGGCTGAGTCCAGCCTCAACTAATTTTGGCCGCTTGTATCCGCAATCTAGTTCTTTCGGTCACAGCGCCCGCATTACTGCAGATGCCGCACCAATCCGTCTGTCCATCTCCTGCTCCATTTTGCCCTCACTCATGAAAAAGCCTATGAGATACTTGAACTCCTTCACTTGAGGCAGCAACTCACTCCCAACCCGGAAGGAGCACTCCACCGTTTTCTGGCAGAGAACCATGTCCTCAGACTTGGAGGTCCTGACTCTCATTCCGACCGCTTCACACTCGTCTGCATGCTGGAGGTCACAATCTGATAGCCAACAGAACCACATTGTTTGCAAAGAGCAGGGATGCCATTCTGAGATCCCCAAACCGTACACTCTCCTCACCTCGGCTGCGACTTGCGATTCTGTCCATGAAAGTCACAAACAGAATCGGTGACAAGAGGAAACTTCGGCGGAGTCCAACAACCACTGAGAATGTGCTGAGAATAGGGACACAGCTCTCACTTTGTTTGTACAAGGACCGAATGGCATGTACCAATGGCCCTGGTACTCCTCCAGTACCCCCCACAGGATTCCCTGGGGGACATGTTCATAAGCCTTCTCCAAGTCCACAAAGCACATGTAGACTGGATGGGCAAACTCCCATTGCAACAACCCTGCAAGGGTAAAGAGCTGGTCCACTGTTCCAGGGCCAGGATAGAATCCACATTGCTCCTCCTGAAGCTGAGGTTCCACAATCGGCCGGAGCCTCCTTTCCAGCACCCTGGAATAAACTTTCCCGGGGAGGCTGAGCAGTGTGATCCCAATAATTGGAGCACACCTTCTGATCCACCTTTTTGAAAATGGGGACCACCACCCCGGTCTGCCACGCTACAGTTACTGTCCCTGACCCCCACACGACATGTGTGGGGGCTTGTCAGCCAAGGCGTGTCAGCCAAGACAGCCCAACAATGTCCAGAGCCTTCTGCATCTCAGGGCGAATCTCATTCATACCTGGTGCCTTGCCACTGAAGTGCTGTGTGACTACTTCAGCAACCTCTGCCAAGGATATAGGTGGGGCTTCCCTGAGGCTCCAGACTCTGCCTCTTCGCTCCTGTCCGTGTTCAGGAGTTTCTCAAAATGTTCTTTCCACCGCCCAACAATATTTTCAGTCTGGGTCAGCAGTTCTCCTCCCAATTGAGCACAGCCTGAGCTAAGCCCTGCTTTCCCTTCCTGAGTCTCCAAACGGTTTGCCAGAACTTCCTTGAGGCCAACCCAAAGTTCTTCTCCGTGGCCCCCCCAAACTTTTTGCTTTGGCGACTGCTAAAGCTGCAGCTCTCCTGGCCACCCCATACCCATCTGCTGTTCCTGCAGGGCCAACTGAACATGAAAAGCCTCCTTCTTCAGCCTGATGGCTTCCTTCACCACTGGTGTCCACCAATGAGTTCTTAGGTTGCTGCCATGACAGGCACCGATAGCCTTTTGACCACAGCTCCTAGCCGCCGCCTCTACAATGAAGGCTCTGAACATGGCCCACTCGGTTTCCATGTCCCCCATCTCCCCTGGGATACAAGAGGCACAGACCATACAGACATAGGCTTCCACCAGACATTCCCAGTTCACCTTCACTACCCGTTTGCATTTACGGGTCCCCCAGTAGAACTATGGAGTCCCTGGATGGAACCCTTTCCAGGATGCCACCCAAGGACTCCAAGAAGGCTGGATACTCTGAACTGCTGGTCGGTGCATAAGCACACACAACAGTCAGAGCCTTTCCCCCAGCGACTTGCAGTCACATGGAGGTGACCTTTTTGTTCACTGGGGAGAACTCCAACACAGTGGTGCTCGGCCAGGGACTTGTGAGTATCCCCACACCCACCTGGCACCTCACAGCCTGGGCCATTCCAGAAAAGGAAAGAGTCCAGCCCCTTGCCAGGAGTTTTGTTCCAGAACCGGTGCCGTGCGTGGAGGTAAGCTCAACCATATCTAGTTGGTACCACTTCACCTCCCCCACCCACAGGGAGTGGGTGGGGGAGTGTGCAAAACAATGTGTTTTGAAGAAAGACTTTTGAAGTCAGTTAACTCTTGTAACCCCCAAAATAAAAACCCTGGCATAATTACAGACCTGTCTAAAGTCCCTTTTATCCCTCAAGTGTACATGGCCGGAACACTTCTTCCATCAGGCCATCGCGTCCAGGAAAACCGCTTTCACAGTATTTCACAGTATTTCCTAGTATTTCCCAGTAAATGCCCGGGATAACTCTTCAGACACCTCTTTATTGACACACGTCATCATGGAATAGATTATGTGCTAAGGGGCAGACCAGCAGATGGCGATAATGCAACTGTAACAGCATCTCCAAATGTTCCACACTATCCATTTGACCTTACTTTCTTCCAGGATCTGCCCAGTTTCCAAAGATTCCTGAAAAAACCAAAAAGTTATATTCCAGAAATGGGACAATGGTGGGATATTAGCGTGAAGCCCTTCAGGTTTTCTGGGTTTTCAGCCCCACCCCACATGACCCCATGCAGGAAATGTCTTGGATAGACTACATGTGTGAAAGGGACTAATGGGATCGTTTCCATGTGGTGATAACAGAGTCATTCTGCTGTGGCTTGGCGCTGAAGGAGAGCCATGGAAGGAAGTGGGATCTTGATTTATTGAGACTAGACGAAGTCAAGGCACTGTTGTGCACTTTTCCACTTTCTCTCACGCTGGTTCAAAAACTGGTTTAAAAAGTAATCATCATGCGATTGTAATTTTAGACAATATACTGCCCAAACACTGGTGTTGGTGGTCATGCAATGTTACTGCGTGATTCCTGTGCGGGAATTTGACAACATCGAGCCAAAGTACAAAGACAAAACTCAAATACAAAATAAGGACTAAAGTCATAACATGACTGGTTGTACTAAATTAATGGTTTTGTCATAGTAGTTTTCTGCTTGCCATTCATGTCTTTTGGTCCATTGAGTCTAGTCCGTGGGCGAGTTATGCACATACCATAATCATGTTAAAGAATGTTAAAGAAATCAACATATCATTATTTATCATGTTCATATAGGCCTAATTATTAGTGGTATAGTGGTATGGTTGTTATTGTGTGTGATACATTATATTATCAGTTGAATACAAAATATAAAACATATTCTTATTCACATGAAAATGACAATAATGTGTACATTATAATCCATGATTATGCATCAATAAAAGGCCAAATTATTCTTTGTACTTATTTCTGATTTGGGAATACAAAGCTACATTTAAATGACATGGCATCATGTATTTTATCCGTAAAATATAGGTAACAACACCCTTATAAATAATATTATATTCGTAAAATATTTGAGTGTTTTTTAAAATGTATTTAGCCGATAAAAGCATGAATCACTTTGTAGCGGTGGGAAAATAATGATAATAATTTAATCATTAGGCAAATATACTGCGTGTCACCACGAGCTGTCCTCCTGCTCAAGTCACGCACGACGTCAGAAGTTCCCCTTTGCTTTGCATCGCGGAAACGCCCATCCGCCGCCTCGGTGCTCCTGCTCGCCCTTCCCCAGCAGCCGTCCTCCCCCCTGCTCCTCCTCGGCTGCTCGTCTTCGCCTCCTCCCCAGTAGCCGTCCTTCCCCCTGCTCCTCCTCGGCTGCTCCTCCTCGCCTCCTCCCCAGCAGCCGTCCTCCACTCCTGCTCCTCCTCGCCTCCTCGCCGGTTGCTCCTCCAGCCTGTCGGGCTCCGGTGAAAACCAGACCCTCTGGGCGGTGGCGTTCGTTGCTTCAACTCGCCGGTTAGTCATCTCAATGGTCAGATGCTGGATTGAAGCCTGACACCCGGAGCTGATAGGACAGGTAGGGTGGGTTTTTGTATTGCTTTATGAATAATTTTTTATTTGACACATTTTAGTGCATTTGCACGGCAGCAGCAGCAGGTGTAATAATAGGCAGTGCTGCGTTTAGCGAAACCCGGGACCGTAACATTGCATTCTCAAAGAAATGGTGACATTGTTGGCGGCACCTTTAATATTGTGCTTGAGCGCATCTCTCGGTTGGTGTGTGTGTGCACGCGCGCGTGTGTGTGTGTGTGTGTGTATAGTGTGTGTGTGTGTGTGAGAGAGAGAGAGAGTGTTTGATCTTTACACCAAACCCGTGTTGTTCCTGAATACTGTCATTGAAAGGGTGTCGCCACCGTATCTATAACCCGGCAGTATGGTCTCTCTCTCTTTATATATATCTAGATATCTATATCTATATCTATAGATATAGATATATATCTATATATATAGGCTGTTGGAAGCTGCATCGTACCAGGGCATCCTTGCATGCTCTTGCATCCCCAGGCCCAGCTGGTACATACAGGAGGACCGCGAGTGTACTAATCCACGTGAAACTGTTGGAACTGTGTTGGAACAAAGACGCGCCCACGTGTGACGACTAGCCTATGGTCGTGCGGTCATGATCTGCTGTTTTCTGCCAGCACAAGACATGATCCAACTGATAATGAGCTAATTGAGAATGGAGTGTTTTCTGGTGAAGCGGGTGTGGCGAAAGCAGGCGTGGGCGCCGCGGGGGGTCGCTTTATGTGGGAACAGCCGCCTGCGCTGTGAAGGCCGACTATATCATCTTTAACTAACATGTTTACTCCACTGCACAATGATACCGTCATCTTAAAAAAGTATAATTTAGAAATATGTTATTATATCTAGATTTTGAAAAATGCAAAACACGATTGATATGTTCTTGTGTGAAGACGGTTGGTTTAGGCCTCACTGAGACTCTCTGGGGTCTTGGTTTCAGAAATAGGCTGATTCCAGTGCAACACACACATGTTGTGCTCTTGTGCTCAGGTGTTCAGCTAGTGGGCCAATGATGAAGAATAGTAACCATTGCATCGTACCATCGGTGATGACCGTAAAACATTACTACATTAGTGTAATTTACTTCATCCGTTGGCATTTACTTCACTATTCAATCAATGTATTGAGCCTGTACTGGTAACTAGGGAATAGCATAGCTATTTTTGCATTACTGACAATGGACCTCTAAATATCTCAGTTATGCATTCATAACTTGCTCACACACACACGCACAGACACACACACAAACACACAGAGTAACTCACCCGCACGCACACACACACACCATCCATCTGGTTAACTTCCCCACCTGAGCATCGCAGGTGTGGGTCGCGTGGAAGCAACCTCACGTCAGAGGTGTGATGTTGCTTCCTCCGTGCCTCCCTCTTGGCGCGCACAGTGCTCTATTTACCTGCAGGTCGCGCGGCAAGGTGCTTCAAGGTTGCCTTCTGTACGGGTGATTATTATTGGATGCCAGGTCATATCTGGATGTGAGCTATGTGTGACAACCGGGTGGAACAGACTATCTATAGGACACCTGATTACAGTTTATACCGTACTGACAAATAGAGAGAGGTGCGTTTTGAGGAGGTGTTGATGATGTCGAACATTGGTTATGTCGTGTTGTGATTGCGTTGTGACTATGTGCTATTTGCTAGCCTCTCTTATTGACTATTTACTCATTAAGTGCGTGTGTTTATCCCAAGCGACTTGCAGTGATTGATTGGTTTTTAAGATAAGTTCACATACATCGTTATTCATGATTGAGTATAGGTCAGTTGGGGTGAGACATCTTGCTCAAGGATGCCCATAGCTAGACCTGCGTTGTTGTTATTATTATTGTGCTGTGTGTGTGTATGTGTGTGTGTTTGATTGGGAGTGCATGGGCACGTGTGTTCATGTGTGTGTGTACTCCTCTAAAAGGTAGCGTACTCCAACACCAAACACCTCCCCGGTGGCCAATCGAAGCCCCTCCCTCGGTCGATTGATGACAGCTCACTGCACACGGGGGCGGTCGTCTCAGTTCACAGCCAAATTGGATTCTCCCATCAGATAAAGCCACACTGCTTTAGAAGTAAACAGAGAACTCCCGATGATACCGGCAAACAGATAGCGGTATAATGAACTGTACGGTCACTTTGTGTCGTCAGTAAAAAACGATAGGGCTGACTCAGAGAGAGAGAGAGAGAGAGAGATTTAACATCTTCTGTGTCTGTTTGTTCACCTTATTAAAGCGGCAGTCCAGTGAATTAACTCTAGACATGGCTTCAGCATCCTTAATGGAGGCCCGACCCAGAGATGAAGAAATGGGAGTGAGGGATGGAGGGCCAAGTCAAGAGGCAAACAGACATGTTGCCCTCTGTCTGCACTGTATTTAACAGCAGCCATGGAGTCAAGGACAGTGCGACGTGGTTTTCCATGCATACGGTCTGCCACACCGTCTTTCTAATAGATACTGCCAGTCTGCAAATGTCTGCAAACGGCCAATTATATGGGGCTGTCATTTTCGGCATGTTCAGTCTTTTTCTGTTCTCCACTGAGACATATTCATCACCAGTCAATGCTGTGTTGCCATGTGTGTTTGGCCACATGGAAGACAATTGGCCATGGGGTGAGGTTAGCCTCAGCAGCGGGATGTATGTGTTTAAATCACTCTTATGTGCCCACAGTGGAGTCATGGTGTCGTTGGGTGCTCAGTCGGTGGTGTTGCCACCTGAACCACCGCTCTGGCCTCATTATAACCCACATACACAGTTCTTTGTTCTCCCCCACACATGTCATCACTGTGCACCGACACTAGCCACAGTCAGCTCGCTAAACACATATCACAGCTAGATCACAACCTGCTCTCTCTCTCTTTCTCTCTCTTTTCTCTCTCTCTCTGTCTCTCTCTCTCTCTCTCTGTCTCTCTGTCTCTCTATCTGTCTCTATCTGTCTCTCTCTCTCTCTCTCTCTCTCTCTCTCTCTCTCTCTCTCTCTCTCTCTCTCTCTCTCTCTCTCTCTCTCTCTCTCTCTCTCTCTCTCTCTGTCTCTCTCTGTATCTGTCTCTCTCTGTCTTTCTCTCTCTCTCTCTGTCTGTATCTCTCCCCCATAGCACACAACACATGAGACACACATTCTCTCAGGCAGTGTGTGTGTGTGTGTGTGTGTGTGCGTGTGTGTGTGTGTGTGTGTGTGTGTGTGATATCTCTCCAAGCCTCAACCTAAAGGTACCCAACTTTATAGCTAAACTTTCAAAGCGTTT